>NDGN011398699.1:1597-24673 GCA_002564285.1 Tympanoctomys barrerae | reverse complement strand
GAGGAGGAGGAGGAGGAGGAGGAGGAAGAGGAGCAGGAGCAGGAGGAGGAGGAAGAGGAGGAAGAGGAGGAGGAGGAGAGGAAGGAGAGGAAGGAGAAGAAGAAGGAGAAGAAGAAAAAGATGTTGAATAAACATGGGGAGGGCTGGGCTAAGGATGGCAGCTCAGTGGTAGACTGCTTGTCTACCATGTGAGGACCTTGATTCAATCACTGAAGCACACACACACACACACACACACGCATGCACACACGCACACGTACACACACATACACAGAGGGAATAAGTAAATGGGAGCCTGAGATGGAAGACGCAGCAGAAGCAGAGGGGCCCTGAGGACAAACTACACTGATATCACCAGAGTTCACTGATGGGGACTTTCCTGAACCTATAAATTATTTTTAAGTGCTGTATTTCAGAAGAAAAATAGCCGAACAATATGCTCATCTGATGAAAAAGAACAGGGCACATGCACCACCAGATGCATGTGGGTGCACCTCCCTGTTGTAGCCAGCCAGGTTTTACCCACAGTGAGGCTCCTGTGTTCAGGACCAAAAGCTAACCGCAACCGCTCTAAGCCTGCCTCCCCCTGTGCTTCACAGAAAGTCTGCCAGCCATGCACAAGGCCTCCCACTGAGGCTCAGCTGAGTAGCCTCTTCCAGAAATGATTTGCTACCACTCACGCACAAGCAAGCACCTTAGCAACGGGTCCTGCAGGTGACTCCAAGATTAAGACAATGATTTCTCCTTGATACGGGGAAGACCCACCCAGAGAAAGAGCAGACACCAAATGTCCATCCTAGGTCCCTTGCTCCCTGTCTGCCACCAACCTCCCCCGTGCCTCTGCCCAACAGAAGCAGCAGCCTTTACAACTCTTGGCCACTGGGGTGGGGCTAGCAGCAGCAGGTTGGGCCTCAAGCTGAGCAGCCTCAGCAGTCCGGCACCCCATGGAGCTCTCCAAGGTACTGACCCACGCTCCTGGCTGGGCCCCTAAAAACAGTAGCCGGGGTGAAAAGGAGCTACTCAGAATTTATATATGTCTATATGGCTACTGTCTTTAAAAATGAATTAATTTAAAATAAACTTGGCTTCATTGTTGTGTTATTTGTATCAAGGATAAAAGAGAACATTCTTGTTACTTTTTATCCTCAGTGGCATTGTGAATCTTCTGAGACTACAGCTGGCTGACCAGCATGTGGGTCATGAACTGGCCTACAGTGGCCCTGAAAGCTTTGGCATAACCAGCCTCCCTCCCCCACACATCCTTAAATCTTGCCTGTCCTATCTTCTGACCTTGAGCATGTCCCTTCTATCAACTCCAAACATCTAGACTGACCTTTTCAGACTTTAGAGGGCACCCTGGTTATTGCTAGACTTGCTTGTCTTTCCTACTTGTCTGAGTCTCCCATGCCACAGGCTCAGGCTCACTGGGGTCTTCCCTTTGAGGGCACTGACTGCACAGTGGACAGATAATGACTAACCTCCCAGCTGTGACTTCTTCTCTTAAGCTCTTGGCTTTTCTGATTCTCTGTTCCACCAGCCAGTCATCTGGGCTGTCCCCCTGATGGCAGGCACAGTGGTCTCTGGATCTTCTAGTGTGTTGGACCCATATATGCTGTTTCCTTGTTTGTTTCTGGCATTTCTATAGGAAAAGTTTGTAACTTGGTCAGACTTATCACCTCACCCCATCTTGAATGCTGCTTTACACTATTCTAAGCTCTTCTTATTCATTATCAACCTGTAAGGCAAATGTGGACATTATCCTCTTTCTAGTGACACCTAAGGTGGCCCTCTGGGGCAGGGATGCACCTACAGCACACATAGGGGAGACTGAGCCCCTCCAGAGGAACAGCCTTTCACTGTTGTGCTGAGCTGAGGAGAGGGCAGCAAAATGCCAGGAGCTGAGAGATAGGAACCAGGGGGTAAAGAGTTAGGCAATGCGTAGCTTTTCTTTCTAGTTTGTTTGTACTATAGCAACTCCTTAGGGGGCAAACTCACAAAAATAGTAGCTATTGTAGATTCAAAGATGAATCATTACCTAACTCCCAGAGTCCTATAATTTATAAGTAGAAATATTGTCTTATTTTAACAGTGCACATGTAGAAGCCCAGGGAAGATCCCAAGTGTCTGAATTGCAAAGTATTGGGTCACACAGGCACAGGCTTTAGAAGGTAGGTGGGCCCCAGGTCAAAGTACTCTTACAAAGGCATACAGAATACCCACATCATACTGTAATAAATAAAGCAACACAAATCATTAAATTAACTGCTACCTTATTACCCCCACCGTTGTTCACAGGCCTGAGAGGCTTTAAGATCTGTCCTGCAGGGGGCGCCAGACGCAATCCTTCCTGTCAGATGGGGCCTTTGTCATCAGACACACAAACATAATACTGGCTCCACTGGCAACAGAGAGATGATTAATAAGCAGCCATGGATCTGAAATAAGTCAGAGGGGAGCAGCTAAAGAGATGTCCGAGTCTAGAAGAACTTCAGCAGCTGTCTTGCATGACTTTGACAGGGCCATGTCTGCACTGTCTCCATCTGGACACCTACCTCCTCTTCAGGGTGAAGTGACAAATTCGTCCAGGAATGGAAGTTAGCAAACATCAAGACTAGGGAAGTTGCTCTGGCCCAGAGAAGATCAGTCAGTGGGCTGAGACCTGCTGCACACAGTTCTCCATCTGCAGAACAAAAACAACCACTCCCTGAAAGCCCTACTCTGTGGGTAGCTGTGTGCCTCATCCCTAACACAGCCTTGTGGGATAATGAGTGGGTGGTGCCCTCCCTGCAGGGCTCAGACTCAAACAGTTTTCTGACCCTGGGTATCTGTGTTCTTGAGCTTCTGAGACTCTTAGAGCAAGAAGGGTCTCAACTGTCTCTGGCCCTGGTTCAATACTTTCATTTTAGTGATGTACATCGTATTGTACCCAGGTTCCAGGATCCATGGCCTGTAAGAAATTGAACAGCATTCTTGAATCTAGTAACCAAGCCCCAGTCAGCAGTCTCTCCACTGGGCCAGTAGGGGGCGCCACTACTCATCACACACCTGCTGTACTTTTGGTGCTAGGAAGAAGTAGCAGGATGGTAGTTGCAAAACAGTGACTCATACACCTTCTGGGAAATTTCTGCCTGTTGGACCTCTACTCGAGCCCTCTAAGCAGACCCAAAGGCATGGAGGGAGCTTGACAGCCCATGAGCCCATGTGTTCTCTCTCTATTAGCATGGGTGTGCTTTCTCTCCACACCCATAGATTGGTAGTGGAAATCTCTTGGCTGCCAGCTTTGGGAATGCAGCCATCCCTTGGTGGCATCAAGGAATTGGTTCTAGGTGCCCCCTCCCTGACATCAAAATCTGAGGCTGCTCAAGTCCATTATCTAAAATAGTATAACAGTTGTATGAAACATGCACAGCCTTCCCTATCCTGTAAGTAATCTCTAGATCTTGTATAGTACCTAATTCTGTATAAACACTATGCAGTAACTTGTATTTACAATAACACATCCCTGTATCGTTCAGGGAGTAATGATGAGGAAAAACAGTTTGTACACAGTCAACAAAGTTTCAACTGTTTTCATAAATATTTTCAACCTACAGTTGGTTGAATCTTCAGGTACAGATCCCTCAGATATGGAAGGCCAAATATGCATATACCTTTAGACAAAAGCAGGAGCCTTGGAGTCAAAAAGCCATCCAGTAGGAAGAGGCAGCACTCTGTTATGCCCAGTAAATAATGCATATGCCTGAGAGGTCATTAAAGTGCAAAGCTGAGGAGCCCCCTCCAATGTTTCATGCACAGAACACTTGCTCTTTAATCTCAGAGCAAAGATGTAATTCCTGAGCATGGAGTCTTCACAGCCAGGAGGTACATGCATGAAAGACCCATGACAGTGGCTGCCCCGTGGAGCCACATGGCATTTGTCATGGAGCAGCCTTTCCCTCTCTGGCCTTTCAGCGTGGCCCCCTCACCTGAGAACCCAGTAGCCTCCTGCAGGTACCCAGAGCCGCCCACATCATGCCCTTTCAAAAACCCCAGCTCCCTCCCCCACCCCCGTGCCACCCTCCAATCATGGGGCCCCCTTTCCTAAAGTTCTTGACCTTGAGCATTGCTAATCTTGCTGTCTGAGGAGAACCCCCAGAAGATGCTGAACAATGGCAGACAAGGAGACAGCACTTATTTTCCTTTCTTCTGGCCACAGATGAAACTTGAGCTCTAGTCCATTACATTTGTGCAGCTTGTGGAAGGCTGGCTCTGACCACAGAGGCTCGAAAAGAATGAGGGTCCCTCACCAGCACTCAGCGGACATTTATCTGGCATGACTTCTGTTCTCACACTACCAGGGCTGGAGCTCAGAGTTGCATGAAAGCATGACTGTGTGGTGACAGTTCCTGCCTGTCCCTGTCCTCTACTGCGTATACTACGCTGATGACCTCAGTGCATCCTCCCCACCATTGGGGTAGGTGGTGCACTCCTATTTCACAGACAAGGAAAAGTAAATCCAAGAAGGCTGAGGAAGCTGCCTAAAGCCACAGGGTTGAGAAGATACAGGGCCAGAATTTGCACTCAGGCCTCACCTCTCCAGGGCCAGTGGCTGCCATCAGATTAGAGCCAGGAAGCTTGCGAATATGGGTGAAACACTTTTTCAAATTTCTGTTTAGAATTAAGAGTTGCCCCCACACATGCTTGGCTCGATCCTTAGCACGCGCATCTTCTGTGTGTAATTGTTCCATCACTGCTCCCCATGCACTCCCCCACGAACCTTTATTATGCACATTAGTACATTCCAAAGAAGTTTATTTCCAATTTTAAAAAAGAGTTGCTTTGTTTTCCTAAAATCATTTCTTTAAGTAAATTCCACTTATACAATTGTCTGTTGCTTCTTTTCCTTACTGAGTGTCTACTGCATATAAAGCAAGATGCGTTGGGAGGTAACAGGAAGTGAAATTCAAACTGATACTTGGTATTGGTTAACTGAGAAGACAGCTGCTACATACAAATCGGGGGAAGAAAGTTCCAAGCAGAGAAGAGGTGCAAAGCCCCTGGAGTGGGAATAGTAGTGCCGTGGCCAGTGCTGATGGGACTTAGAGAGGTCAGAGCAGGGCCGCAGGACTTGGGGTCCTGGCTTCCAGGGAGAGGGTTAGGTTTTATTATATCACATGTGCAACATGCCCACAATGCTTAGAAGTAAGATCGTCTTCAGAAGTAAGCCACTAAACCCAACACCATGCACACAGCCAGTCGCCTGTTGGCTCCTGGAATGAGTGTCCAGTTAAAGAACATCTCCAGTGAACCAAGAATTAGTGAGCAGACAAAGGCAGGCAGGCTTCTGAGCCGAGGTCTGCCTGGCTCTGCATGCCAGCCTCCAGGCAGCTCTGACAGGAAGCTCAGCACATGTGAAGAGAGAAGAGGTAATGGTAGCACCCAGCAGAAAGCAGACTTAGGTGGCCCTTTGCTCCTGGCACAACTGAGGTGGGTCTGGGGAGCAGTCCCAACTAGGCTGCCCCACTAATGAGACAAGAGGCTCAAAGCTTTTGTCTACTTCAAGCCAAACACGGAAGGCAAGTTTTTATCAAATAGCAACTAATAGCATCCCTCCCTACAACACCTGCTAGTTGTTCACAATATGTATTTTCACACATGGTTCTTTTTAGAGGCCCAAATGAAAGCTGGACGGAAGCTGCACTCCTGACTCCTTCCTTTTGCCATGCTTCTGCCTCTGCTGGCACTGTCCACCAGGAAGATTCATCCCAGCATTCTAGACTTGTCTCGAACACCAGCTCCCACAAGAAGCTCTCCGGGTGTTTCCATCATCATTTCGGCCAGTCAATCACCTCTAAGCTATCTCTCTTTTATCACACTTATTGCACCATGCGGTCTTGATGGAAATGTATCTGTGCCCACTTCACCGTGAGCTAGCAGAGGGCAGGCAGTGTAACTCGATGGACAACTGTCGCACCATCACAGCAAGTAACACAGAGCCAATAGTTACAGAGTGCTTGTCACTGACCCACTGCTGGCAGGGAGGTTTCCACCAGACTGGTGAGGGGCAAAGCTGAGCCCCACATACAAACCTGAGATCATGTTTACAGCCATGTGGAATGGTTACCTAACAGTTGCTAGGCCAGGACAAAGGTTATAGAGATGTGCGAGGGACAGTCATTTAGGCTGGGATAGAGTGGTGCTCTGGGAGAGGGCGCGCTGGATCAGAGAAATTGCTCAGTAGCCTGGAACAGCAGGGAGAGAAGGATGGAGCAGGACTTGGCAAACCCAGCCTGGAGGTGAGTCAGAGGCGAAGTACCTGAGGCTCCTTCCAAGGGATGCTGCGGAAATGAGGACATGGCCTGCTGGATGTTGAAGCTGAGCAGCAAGCCGGGCAGCCTGGGAGAGCTTTGCATACTCAGCTAGGGCTGTTGGTGGGATCCCAGGTCACAGAGGGGACCTGCAGTTCAATGCTCCAGTTAGACCTCTGCTTAGTGCCTGATAATTGTAACAAGGACAGTGATCCTTACCCCATGCAAAGATGGGCAAAGCAAAGTGAGAGCTTCCGTCCATTCCAGAAAAGGCCTTTTAAAGCTTGCAAATTCTCATTCTTTACACATCCACACGGCTTCTGTGGAACCAACAGGCAGCCACCTCACGGTTCCTAGGGAGGCTCTACCATTTTCCTTCCTCCAAAGCCAGATGCTGCCTCGGCAGAGGGTGAGGGCTGCCGTCTTTGGAGAAATCCTTGGAGAAGAAGAACGCATTACAGAAAGAGCATAGACCTTCAAAGGAGACTGACCTGGGCCCCAGCCCCACTTCTGTGCTCCTGAGCTGAGTAGCCATTAGGACAGTAACCATTTACTGTCCAATGAAGGAGAACCCAGCAATGTCACAGACGCATCAAGACCAGGAGACAGCACCGGCAATGTCTGAATGCTACACAAGATCGGGTCCAGAATATAGAAGGAAGTCCTGGGAACTAAGCAGCAAAGAACCATAAAATGGTAGAGAAATGGTCACTATAAGCTGGCAAAGTGTGGAAGGGGAAAGCCAGACAGGCAACAGTATATTATAAGATCTCCAAATTTACAAGTAAGTTAAAAAAAGTCAAAATAAACACATGAGCACTATTAAAGTTTCACATAGTAAATATTGATCGTGCCTATGTTGGTGAGTAAACAGGGAAACAGGAATCATCAGGCCCTGCTGGCACAGCTCTTCTGCAAAACAATCTGGAAGTACATGGTTTCAGGAAGCTTTTTCTTGTGGAGGCAACCCACAGAATTAATTCCCAGGTATAAATCCCCGAGAAATGCCCACAGGTTTCAAAGAAGACATTTATGAAGAAATGTGCATTGTTTCTCATCACTGGGAATTGGAGGCCACCTAAGGGCCACAGAGTGGAGGAAAGACAGAGTTCACGGTGGGATTTGGCACGGCACTGGAACACTCTGCTCTCATTACAAAGTGCGGAGCTGCATGAGCAAGACTTGGAGGCACGTGTCGTGCAATGCTGAGTGGAAAGAAACACAGTCGTGGGCAAAGAACGCCATTATGACCTCCCGCTGGAAGAAATAGGTTTCCCATCTAGAGCATTAGCAGACCAACCAGGGAAATAATACATCCGAGTTCCATTCCTTTTTTTGTCAGCTCTGTCCCTTCCCCAACACCCACCCTCCCTGAGAACCCCTCCACTTCCTCACAGATGCTGCCTCACAGTCTCCCAGACAGCATAGTACTCCTGTAGGAAAGTGAGGGAGATCTACTAAGTGATTACAGGGCAAGTCTAACTAGAAAAAGCTTTAGAAATCTGATGCAATAAAACTTGGCCTGGATTCTCAGAACCTGGTGAAGGACCAGGTATGGGGCTGAGGGCCAGAAGTTCCTGTCGTCTCCCTTTCACAAAGAAAGCAGAAGCAGGGAGAGAGTTTAAATAACAAGCCCCAAGGCATTCAGCAATAAACCACAGAACTGGTACTAACACACAAGCCATTTGAACTCAGGCCCCGAATTGTCTGTTTGCAGCTTTCACACTGTGTGTTGTTGTGTCAAAATATTTCAAGTACACAGAAATGGTCAGAGACTAATAGGGTACACTGTGCCCACCACCTTCTCAGTCTGGTCCACTGCTACATGACCCCAAAGAAGTCTCCCTCTTAGTAGCATTTACATGTCCCTCTCATCTTCTTGTCCCCACGCCTTTGGTCTGTCTTGCTAAACAATTATCTTTTGTTTAGTGATTTAGTTGCTCTTTTCCATTGCCTCTTTATTTTCTATCTTGTTAACTTGATCTTCAGTATTTCCTTCTAATCCCTGCATTTGCTCTTGTGTTCTTTTCCTTACTTTTTTTTAAAAAATGTATTTAGTACAGGGTCTAAAGGGTCTCACTACATTGGTTGGACTCATGATTCTCCTGTTTTCAGCCTCCCAAGCGCTGGGATCATAGGCATGCACCACCACACCCAGCCTCAGTAGCCACCTCGGTGCACCCCAGGGGTGAGCCAGCACTGTGGTGCCAGTGATCAAACCTTGGCTGCTGAGCCTGCCTAAACAGGCACTTTAATCTGATGAGCTAGCTGGCTGGCCCTTCAGACTTCTTGACCATGGTCTGTTCTTTTAAATACTACAAGTATTTACAGCTATACATTTCCCCTCAGAATTACTATCAACATTTCCCACTAGTCTTGAAATAGAGTATTTTCCTTGCCAGTCATTTCAAATTTATAATTTCCATTAAGATTTCTTCTTTTTAAGGGCCAGTCAGATAAGTCAGCAGACTAAAGCACCTGCTTAGGCAGATGCAGGGCCAAGGGTTTAATCCCGGCGTGCCATGCCAGCCCCACTCCTGGGGCGCGCTGAGACAGTGACTGAGACTGGTATAGTAGCACCTGCCTATAATCCCAGTACTTTGGAGGCTGAAAACAGGAGGATCACTACAGGTCTGATCTGTGTTGTGAGCCCCTGTAGACCCTATACTAAATACATTAAAATATTTCTTTTTTATTCATTAAGATTTTTTAAAGTTTTTAATTACAGAGAATTAGTTGCCTTTTAATCATTTATTTTTGAGTTAATTGTTTTGTTATTATCAAAGAGAGAGAAAAAGAGGGCAAGAGAGGGATAGAGAAAGAGAATTTTTGTAGCTAGAGACATACAAAACACTTCCCATACTCTTATAAACCATAAGAGTGTGGGAGTTGTGTTTTTTTGTTTTTTTTTTTTAAATTTTAGGGAAAGGTCTACAGGGTGTTCAGGGTCTCACTATTAGATGGGACTTGTAGTGATCCACCTGTTTACAGCCTCCCAAGAGCTGGGATTACAGGTGTGTGCCACCACGCCCAGTCTCAATTGCTGCCTCAGTGTGGGCCGGAGGTGGGACCAACACCACAGGCTGGGGTATCGAACCTCCATCCCCTGAGCCTGCTTGCAGGTGCTTTAATCCACTGAGCTATTTCACCGGCCTGATGTGGGTGTTTTTAAAATTGTTGATTTTTACCACGCGATCAATTTCTGCAAAGCTTCTGTGTATTTGAAAATAATACACACTCTTTAACATAATAGGCAGGGTGTAGTACAAATGCTGTAATTCAGAAGGAAGCAAATGTCCTAGAAAGAGTAAGAGGGTGGACGTTTCCTGTTCTGTAGGCCATCCGGTCTCTGTCACAGGTATTTAGTGCTGCCATTGCAGAGCAAAAACACCACAATCATTTTAAATAGAAAAATGTGGCTGTGTTCTCATAAAACTTTATTAACAAAGTAGGTAGAAGGTTGAACTTGGTCATAATTTTCCCCTTTGTGCTTTATATCAAGTTTGTTAATGGTGTCCAAATATTCTATATCCATGATAACTGTTGTCTGTTTATTCTGTCAGTTGTAGAGCTATGTTTCAATCCCCTTTATGATATTAGATCTCTCTACTACTCCAAATAATTCTGCCAGGTTATACACTATGCTTTTTGAAGTTACATTGTTAGGTATACACTAGTGCAGAACTGTTATAGCTGCATAAATTCCATTGTCACTACGCAGTACCCTTGCTACCCTCGGGATGACTAGGTCATCTTGCATGCACCAGTCTTAGTTACTCCATGTTGTTCTCAGATCTTATTAATAGCACTGCTTATACTAAAGCAAGCTGTCTTCTTAGATTATATTAACAGCAGTTTTAACTCTGAAATGTCTCCATCTGAACAATAGAATACATGTTCACTCTTTCTGTCCCTTATGCTCTTTGTTAGACTGTACTCAGTGACAATAAAGTTAGTTAATACCAGCTTCCTTTGTAGCAAAGTATGGCTGGTAAACAAACCCATTAAATTCAGGTGTTTTAATCAATCGTGTTGTATTTACTTGACTCTTAAATGTGTTTGCTCTCTTTTAGATAATAGTCTGTGGTTGCCTTAAGTCACAGCATAAGTTAACAGCTTAAAAATACCTAGTACTAGATATGAGTTCATTACAACATTAGTTTAATGGAGGAAGCCCTCTTTATGTACTTTGTTCATTGCCAAATGTCCAGGGTGGGCACACAGTAAGTACTTACTTCATGGATGAGCAGTTAAACCTTGATTTCAAGGTAAGACATTTCCTATCTCTAACCAGAGAGCTTGCAGCCCTGGTAGGGACTTAGGGATCATGCAAGGAAGCTATGTCAAGCTGTTTTCTTTCTCCTCTTGTTCTCAGTCCCCTAAGCGGGGGGTGCTGGGACCGTAGACTGGTAGATCCTTGACACCAGTGTTATAGACCCAGTCAAACTCTGGCCACACCAGTTACTATACCCAGATTTAAAAAAAAAAAAAAGCAATGATTTTGCTCTGGCATAGCTAAATAAATTGCTACTGGATTGATTCTCCTTCAGATCACAATAATATAATAAAAAACAAATAAATGTACAAAAGCAAGAACCTAAAACCACTAGAGAGTGAAAATCCAAAGCAGGTAGATTCTGGAGGGCGGCTGACACTCAGGGAAAGCTCTCGGGATAAGTTCTCCATTCTTGCAGCCTTTATACTAGTGGAAGGCTACAGTACCTGCTGGTGGCTAAGACTCCAGTAGTGATGATAACAAGAAGTGAGGGACAAATACAGAAAAGGGAGACCCAGCAACACAGCCTAAATATTGTATAAAAATTCTACCCGAATTCCTGGACCTTGAATCATGCACATGCAGAACAGACTACGAGAAGTCTAAGAGAGAGCAAAAACATCGATTGCTAATTAATTCTAAGTTTTGAGAGTCTGACCAAGCTATTCATCTGCCAAAGCAAGCAAGCAAGTAAGCAAGCAACACAGGCACAAAATCAACACACTTTTGGAAGAATATAAAGGAATCTGAAGTTTCTACCACAAAACATCAGCAATATTTAAGATTCCCTGTTCAAAATTTATTAGATAATACAAAGAAAGAAAAATGTGATCCAAGAGAAATACAATTAACAAAAACCAACATAGAGATGACCCAGGCATTGGAATTAATAGACAAGAAGTTAACACAATTTTGTAACTACACTGAATGATCTGAGTCAAGTGAAAAAAACTCAAAGTGAATAAAAAAACACAGGAAACATTTATCATTTATCATCCCACTTTTCTCCTGTCTCATGAAGCCCATTTCCTCATGACTTCCTTTAATGCCATAAAAATAGTTGACAGTTATTTTCTGTATGTTGGAACAAATGATTTTCCAAAAGGGGCTCTTATTTGTCTTTGGGGTTCTGTCTGTCTTTTTGGTTTTTGTCATGTGCTTTTCCTTCTTTGGGGAGAAGGCCAAAGAAGAGAATCACAGCTTCAGCCTAGATCTCTGCTTAGTACAGTGGTCTCTTGCTGTTTTGCAGGTTGACTTTCTCCCTGACCATGTTCCACAAACATTAGCAGTCACCTTCTAAGTCCAGGGCAATTTGAGCACAGGGAATCACGCTTGGAGTTGATACAGAGCTTGCATTTCTAGGCAAAGCAAGTCAGTGTGATACACAGTAAGTGGAAGAAGTTTTGAGAACCTACTCTGGTGTCCCCCAACTTTGCAGGTTTTCAAAAATATTAATCTAAGTGATTTATCATGGATTTGTTGCTACATCACAGGATTTTGCAGTACCATACAGCACACATATGTTGTTAAAATTATGTAGTTTATGAGTTTAAAGAATGGTTAAGAACATTAGAAGTGTTTTTAACAGCATGGGAAGGGTTTATAAGAGTGTGGGAAGGGTTTATAAGAGTGTGGAAAGGGTTTATAAAGCCTTCAAATATATATAAATGCTGAATAAATGTAATATCTACTTCACTGATTTTCTCTTATCGTAGGGTTGTCGACCATAACCTCTACGATAAGCGAGGGACCACTGTACACGTGTGCTGTAGTAGCAGGCTACCTGGCATACTGGATGGTTATAAAGAAGAAAAATTTATTCCTTATAGTTCTGGAGCCCAAGATCAAGGTGCCAGCAGATCTGATGTGTGGAGAGGGCCTGCTCCTCACAGATGGTGTCTTGTGTGTGTCCCCACGTGGCAGCATAGGTGTGCAAGCTCCCTTAGGCTTCCTTAATAGGGATGCTAATGCCATGCATGAGGGTTCTGGCCTCACAATCTAATTACATCTTAAAGGCTACATATCTTAATATTGTTCTGTTGGAGACAGATTTCAACAACCCCAGCCTCTGGAGTAGCAATTCAATTATCGGGGGGATGGAAACATTCAGAAATATTCAGCTCTCTCTCCCTCCCTCTCTCTCTCTCCCTCTCTCTCTCCCTTCCTCCCTCCCTCCCTCCCTCCCTCTTCTTTCTCTTTCTAGCAGGGTGATCAAGATTTCTTTACAATGCAGCTGAGTTCTGATAAAACGAAAGCAGAAGTTGCTAAGTCCTGAAAGGTCCAGGTCTAGAGCAGGAAGTGCTGCTTCCACCCCACCCCCATGGACAAGGCAAGTGACAAGGCCAGCCCTGGTTCAAGGAGGCCTGGCTGGGATGGGCAGTGCTCTCAGAGGGGGCAGCAGGAACTGGTGATGGCCATTCTGAAGGACTACTGTTGTCCTTCCTTTTGCTATTCATACTCCTAGCTGGTTCCTTAGAGATGATTTCCTATCATTTTCACATGGTCAGGTTCTTTCAATCTAGGCTTTGTGATGCAGTACTTGTCACGGGGGAGAAGATCCAGAAGGCTGTTCCCTTTGGCCATGCTGCTAGAGTCCCTAAATTGGGGGACACCAGAATAGGTTCTCAAAACTTCCTCCACTTACTGTGCATTCCATAGTCTTGCTTTGCCTGGAAATGCAAGCTCTGTTTCAACTCCAAACACGGTCCCCTGTGCTCCAAATTGCCTTGGACTTAGAAGGTTCTGCTAATGTTTGTGGAACATGGTCAGGGCTCCACATTAGTTTAAGCATTCATGTTCTATCTTTTACTATTTTTACTTCCTTGGGATGATTTTGTCCACTTCCACTTTCCCTGATGCTATGAACTATATTATATCGCTCCAAAAATTTATATGTTGAAGGCTAACATCACCCCCTTGTGACTATATAGAAAGACAAGATTTCTAGGTGTAAATAAAGTTCAGCTATCTGGCACCTGGCTATCAAAATAGCTGCTGTTCAGGCCACATTGGGCCATGGTATTACCTACAGAAGCCCAAGCTGATGAATACACTTGTGGAACACATAATCTACACCAGTGAGGGCGAACCTTTTAGAGCTTTCAATGGTACATGCGATAATCTCATCACCACTGATTTATACTACAGTCCTCCTAAGAGCTCCAAGAGGCTAACATCAAAATCAACATTTCACAGATGAAGAGAATGAGAGTCAGTCTTAGAATAACTTGACCAAGATCACTCAGCGAGAAACCAAGTAAGACCAGGAACCTGACTCGAAAGCCCTCTCCCTGTCCACCATGCTGGGGCCACCTGTGCAGTTTGGAATGTGCAGTTTGGGAAAGGAGGCAGAAGCCCCGAGTTCAGCCTTCCCAGCAGCTGGCTGCTCCTAGCCCTGCCATCTACCTCACTCTACTCTCCTTGGGCAGGGACACACAGAGGGGTGACCTCAGGAGCACAGAGGAATTTGCCTGGGCCGCACATTCCTCCCAGCCCTGGAGAGGGCAACAAAGAGGCCAATGAGTGTGGGCCATGTAGGTGGCGGGAGACAGCAGCTTTTGTCCTTCCTCTGGTGTTGCTGGGAGGACATAACTTCATTTCTAGGCTGGGGTCATTCCAGCAGGGTGCTGGGACACCAGCACGCTCATGTCAGTAACACTGAAGCACTGAAACCAAATATTTGAAAAGGCCAACTATTTCTGTCCTGGCACACAGTCCTGCCCCTTACTATTTCAAAGCAGGCAGCAGAAACAAAGAAGCTGGTTCGTTGGCTGGAGGGCAGGAGAGCCGCTGCTGCACAGTGCGCAGCGCTCTTCATCAGCCCAGCTCTACATTCAGGTCAGAAGTCGGTGTGTGGGAGGGCTGTGGGCTCCATTCCATAGGTGAAGGAAAGGAGACGCATGACCGTAAGAAACAAAACCCGGAAACACCACCCACCCAGGCCTTCCTATTCTGAGGGTCATACCCTTTTCTTCTTCGATGGATCCCTAACACTAAAGGTGTGTATATCATCTTTTCCTAATAGTCTCAAATATACACTCTGTTGTTCACTTTTCATTAACCCTTCTCTGTTTCTATCAATACTGTCATCTTTTGTAAAATATGAATAATCTGGTTTAGTAAGAGAGGTAACACTTGCCAGGCTAATCACACATGGTCTGGACCCTGGTTGTGGCTTTTTTCCTTGTGATCCACACAACCTACCCACCAACTGACAGCCTCAATAGTCCCCATATAGAAACCTTTAAAACCCTAAACTACCTGGACAACTTCCTGAAAAGATGTCACTGCGTCTAGGCCTTGGTGTTTGTTTCCTAGGGACACTGACTCACGTGACTAGGAATCAGTTAGCGTGTCAGTGATCACCAGGTACCAGGTCCTATTCTCAGAACTTTGCATGCAAAAGCTCACTCAGTACACAACACTCAGGTGCCGGAGACGCTTTGGTCCCATGAGCTGCTCTACCTGCCTGCAGCCACTCCTAGGCTCTGATGAGCAAATGTGTCCCCCATGGAGCGGGACATGACCTGTGCAATAGGACGGGGCCACCCTGCTGCGCTACACGGTGCCTTACTTGGAGACAGCATGGTCGAAGGCCTCCTCTGTCACACAGGGAGCCGCCTCCTCTCTCTTGCAGAATCTGTGAGCCATCTGCTTGCCTGTTCTCCTTAGCCAACATTCTTTAAAGAGTTGGTTTCTGGTTTGGACCTTGAGTCGCTCTCCTGGAGATGAGGGCCTAAGAACGGTCTCCCAGTGGGAGAGGCTGAGAGAGCAGCTTCAAAAGGCTGAGAGACAGGGGACTCTAACGAAGAGCACTTGGTCTTAGGCTGGCAGCCACACTGATGCAGGGCTGCAAGTGTGCCTGCAGCGTGAGCACCCTGGCCCTTCGTGGGAGGTGCTGGCAGGGCAGTGCTCCCATGAGACGATCAGGCTGCACTGCCAAGAAGATATAGGGCGAAGGACGCCAGGCACCGGGCCAGGGACCTGATGGCTCACACTGGCAAGCCATCCAGTGCTGAGGAAACTGCCAAGGTCATACTATTATCTACATTTTGCAGAGGAGGAAATGCAACCTCAGAAAAAGCCAGTTCAGGGAGGTAAACTGATACATTCTTTTGGTTTTGCATGAATATCAGGGGCCTTATATTCTCTCTGATTTAGTAGTATAAATCTAGAAATCTATTCAAGTGAAATAATCAGAGATGGGTCTAAAAATATGTTATTTAGTATAAATGATCATTGATAAGTGCAAAAAATTAAGCAGCAACTTGAATAACCAGATGGAAAAAAGAATCCTTCTCAACTCTGGGGGCTTGCGTATTAGCTCAGTTGTTTAAGCGCCTTCTGGGGCAAACTCAGTCAGGTATAGGGGACTGCAGTTCGATCCCCAGATCCCCATGCCTTATCAGACCTGCCCATAAGGCAGCCTGAGCCACTCAAAAAAAAATATATCCTTAAATAACCAGTCAGAGAAATGGCTAAGTTAATTATGATTAAACCAAATAATATCACATGGCCACTAATAATGATGTTTTTTCCAAAAACAATTATAGCTGATATGGAAAATATTCATGACCAGAGAAAAGGAAGAGAATCTGGAACTACAATACAGTTGAACTCATTTATCAGAAAAAAGGCTGAAAGTAAATAGACCAAAACATTAATAGTGACTTTTGTTAGGTAGCAAGACAATGGGTGGTTTTTTCTTCTTTATATATGCATATGTTTTTCAAATCTTACATAATGTATTGCTTTAATACATCAGGGACAAGGGTTACTGGCTTCAAGCCTGCTCAGGCACTAGCAGCATGGATGAGCAGTGGCCATGCGCTGCCGTGCACCTGGCACCGATCTGGCCATCTTAACTCCGTTCTTCAGTGGAGGACACATCTCCTCATCCCTCTGGCTTACAGATGAAGACAAAGACGCCCAAACCAGCATGCCTTCCTCCCCAGTGGCCCAGAGGCCACAGGGGTTGGCTTGACTCCAGAGTCCCAGCTGTTTTCTCTCCAGCCAGCATTTTCCCACCTCTACTGTTCCCGGGTCAGGAGAACCCTTCAGGGAAGGGGTAGCCAGGCCATCTTGAAGCTTGGGCAGGGGGGTCTGCTGCCAGTGAAGATGAGGGAATTCTGACTGGAACAGGTAAGAGTCATAAGCCTGGGCAGATGAAGGGGTGCATTCTTAGCCCCACAAGCCTATCTGGAATTCACCTCATCCAGCAGTTACCAAGAGCATTTCACTGAATAGCCTCACTGGTGTGAGCTAAAATCCTACCCCACATGATGTTTTCTTCTGAATCTTTGTTTCCTTCCTGACTCTCTCAGTTGGCATGGTAGGATGCCACTTGCCAATTCTTCCCTGCTGCCATTCACCTATTTTATCAGTTTCCTATCACCAGCAAACCAATGCTGGATTCCATTAGTTGGGGTTTACACTATCGGTGGTTGCACCAAAGTTCCTTGGTGCTCAAGGCCTTGCTGGGGTGGGTGGGCTGGAAAACCAGAATGGGCTCTCCTCCCTCTCCGTCCCATGCAGAGCAGCAGTTTCAACTCTGGGTGAATGGTAGAGAAAGATAGAGGGCACAGACTGATGGGAGGCCATGGATCTAGACCACTAACACACATAGTAAGTACTCCATCAGTTCAGCTAGCATGCATTTATGTTCCTAATTTTTAAAAAAGACCCAAGAACTCTGAAATTTCTATTATATTTTCCTCATCTGTAAAATGGGACACAACAGTGCCTTTCTTGTAGAGATACTGAGAGGCCTTTGATGAGCTCATTCACACTTAGTTTTCAGAACCATGGCACAAATTAGGCACATTAGGTATGAGACACTACTATTCTCTTTATTGGTGTATAAGCTGAGGCATTTCTCTCTGCATGCCTTCCTTTCCTCCAAGGCTAATCCAATGGGCTTGTCAAATTCTATGACCCCTGTTTAGTGCATAGCAGTGGACATATTTGGGTAAAAAGCTCCCATTGACCCCCTGGGTTTTCAACCCCATGTTGAAGTGACCATAGCATCCCTCACATCAGAAAGAGTGCAAGACAATACGTGCATGAAAATCCCTGTGCAACTGTCTCTATCTGTTTGTGTTTTCCCCCTCCAAGTCCTATAAGCTCCAGGATGGGAAGCCAACCTAATTCATTTCTGCCCCTACAGCTCCCAGCCCAGAAGTCAGAAATCATCAAAGACCAATACTTTTGTGATCAATAAATGAATATTCAGACAAGAAGAACATAAACCAAGTTAGAGATGTCCCACTCAGGAGGCTGAGGGAGGACTTTTGTGAGTTGACAGCCAGCCTGGGCTACATAGGCGAGTTCAAGGACAGCGTGCACTACCTAGTGAGACCCAATCGAGAGAGAGAGAGAGAGAGACCCTCATTTCCCACAATGACAGAGTCCTGTCAGAAACAACTGGGGTTTGTAGAGAAGGCAGATGCGGGCAGCACCCCTCTCCCTGTTCTCCTAGAGGCGGAGTATGGTCTGCCCCAAACTCACACTTGAGTCCCAGGAAGTTCTCTCACTAAAGGGAGGGACTTTAGCCAAGAATACCTGCCTTTCCCAAGGTCAGGCTGTACATAGAGAATGATCAGTGCCATGAGACAGAGACCTGGGCCTTTGCCTTAAGGTGGGACAACCTGAGAGCCATTTGAGCTCAGAACCCCACAGAGCTGACTCAGGCCTCGTTGCTACTGCATCGCAACGCACTTTGCCTCTACCCAGCCCCACTCCGTCCATGCTCCAGAAACCGTGCTGCACATAGACAGTCAGCAGCTCGGGCTCTGTATCTGAGGAGGCTAGCCTGTGATGGGTGTGCCAGGGAGAAGAGCTGGGTGGCAGGGCAGGTGACTGTTGTCGGAAGGGCCTTACCACCACGCCTGCACGATGCAACTCTGCCCTTCGTTCACCGATCATATCTAACATGCTGCCTCAAAAGCACCATCCTGACTACATGGTCCCTGCTCGTGTCTGTCATTGCTAGCACCTTCCCCTGCATTCTGGGTCCTTTTCTGCAGTGATTTGCAACCAAAGCTATTCTGTTCTTTGTTCTCTTTCATGCTCATCTTTCCCCGCTTTTCAGCAGGATGGAAGCCTCAAAAGACAGACACCTTCCTATGATCCTCCTCACCACATCCCCACCTTCTAAAGAGCACCCTGCACAGTGTAAGCTTTTAAGAACTATTTGTTGAATGAGCGAATGAGAAGACGCATGCACATCTATAGTGGGAAGCACTGGGCCAAGAATGAGCCCTCACTTTTACCTCTGCTCCTGCCATGAACCGAGTGGGTGACCTTAAGCGAGCCACTTCCCTCTCTTAACCTGTTTTCTTATCTGTGTAATGATGTCAGTGAACACAGTGATCACCAGGAACTTTGACGGCCCTAGAATTCTATCATTTTATATCATTACTCAGCTGAGAATTGCTGTCTATAGTTACACAAAACTCACAGAGTTGTTTAGCTGAAAAAATCTTCCCAGAATATTTTGCAACATTTGATGAGGATGGACTTCCAAGTGCCAGCTTCAAGATTAAACCAAAGCAGAGAATCTTTCATGGGGAACCTGAAGGACCTGCTCAACACAGGGTTGCTGAGGTCTCAGAGCAGTATGAACTAACTTCTTCACATCAGTACTGTAAAAAGCACCGTGCCTCTTTCTAGAGTCCCATGAGGTAGGGAAAAAGCAACACTGATCTGATACGGGCATATGGCAAGAGTCTAAGCCCATGGGAACTTTGAGAGTGTTGCCTGACTCCAGCAAGGCCTGTAGGACATTGGCTTTGAATGCCTGTTTCCGCTAAGCCAGGCAACAGTTTGTGGGGTGGTTCTCTATGAGGCATCCTGGAATTATGGTCACTGAAACACAAAAAAATGACCTAGTCTGTCCCATGTCTTATAGCTGATATGCAATAAAACCAGGACAGTAGCACACAGATAGTGGAGGCCTTGAGCTTTGCCATTTAGCTCAACACTGTGTGACACCAATGGAAATGAGAATTCTTGCTTAGGGACAAGCTACTACTTTACCCTGAGCCAGAGGGAGTGTGCTGGCCAAATTCCTCCAATGTTAATGCGCACAACAATCACCCAAACTATCTTTTAAAAATTCATGCTCTGAATCAGGTGATCTGGGATGAGGCCTCTGGTGGCTTACATTTAGGTCAGCGGTGGTGAACCTCTTGGAGTTTCCATGACACCAGCCTGCATGCCATGGCTTTACCACCACTCATGTAGATGTCGCCCACAGCCTCATGCACTAGTGGGTGGGGGGAGGCTCTGGGGAGGTGGCTGGATCACAGGTGTGTGATAACGGTTTAGTCCACGGATTGGCTTAGCATAGTCCTCGGTGTGGATGATAGGCTTACTGAAGAGGGGAGACCCACCCTCAGTGTGAGTGGTGCAAAGCAACAGGCTTGTGCCCTATTTCTTGAGGTGGAATAAAAAGGGACAAAGGAAGGAAGGCATGCTGCTTCCTACCATGAACTATTCTCCTCTAGGATGCCCCTCTGCCATGTCACCCTGCCTTAGAGCCACTTGATTAGGGACTGAAACCTCTGCAAACTGTGAGCTAAGTAAACCTCTCCTACTTTAACCTGTGGGAGTCAGGTATTTTGCCTTAGCAATGAGAAAAGAGCTAAAATAAGACCCAAGAGCTGCATTTCTGCCTCCAGGGGATAATGATGCTATGGACCAGGTTTCTGTGGCTCAGACACACAAACACTTTTGGAGAGCAGCCTGTGGAGCAGCTCTGGCAAGCACAGCAATGGTTAAAGTATTTCTCCTCTGTGAGATTTGATACCCTTAGAAACAAGGTGCAGGTGATCCCCCAGGCTACCCACCAATGAGGATGCTCATGATGACCAAATCTCAGGGTGTGTGTATGACAGCACATTATAGGCCAGAAAATTCTAAAACAAGGGGCAGGGATTTGTTTGTCCTCTGAGAAGGGGCTGTGTGTGGCTCCAGAGCCTCCCCAGGCCACCACGATAAGGCATAGGCTTGATGGCTTCCCTCACTCTGGCCCTCTGCTGGTGGTACCCAGCTCATGTGGACAGTGACTAAACACAAGCTGGCCACAATGGAAAATCTGAGATCTGATGAGCACCTATAGGGAAGACCGCTGTGGAAGAGGCCCACAGGTCTGCTCAACAGGGTCACCAGCCTCTTCAGAAGTAGGCGTGGTAGCCCTGGGACTCATGCTTGACTATGAAGCAGCAGGCACAGCCTGGCAAACACCTTGCAGTGAGAGCCCATCCCTCTCCTGTCTGTCAGAGGTGTGGCCAAGAAGCCCCAGCAGGGTCACAGAACAAGAAAGTTCAAGCAGCTAATAAGGCCACATGGGACCAGCTGGCCACATCCCTTCTTATCATGCCTTCATTTGATCTTCCTCACAAGTGGGTCAGGGAAGCAGGAGGCCCTAGAGGACAGGAGGTTGGCAGCCATCTGGGAGTCCTACACTTTAGTTCTCTACAGAGATGGAGACATCTCCATGCATCTCCCTCGGCCTGCCCTGAGTAGTGACCTCTGCGGAACAGGGACATGCCCACTCTTCTCCCCATGGCACCTGGTCCCTGCTGCTGTGCTGTGGGCTCTGTCTAGCTGCCCCTCATCCTATAAGATACAGGACCCAAAATTCAGCTCTTATCAACACCTAGAGCATTCTCTGCACCACACATGTTCAGCAGACACTGGCTGTGGCTGTTACTGACAGTGTAGAGGGTCTGACTCAGAACATGAAGGCAGAAACAGCTCCCCTGTACTCTCATCTAATAAGACAGCAATGTGGGCAGGAGCTTCTGCCATACGACTGACTAAAATGCTAGTGGCACATTATTATCCATTGATTGGTTCAATATTTGCTGACCGTCCACTGTGGCCAATACATCTTACTAGGATTTAGCAGTGGATACATCCCTGACTTTGTGGAAGCACTCTAGTGGAGGAGACAGACAAACAAACAAATGAACTTGTTAATTCCTATAATAAAATATGATAGTAATTAATTTTATGAAAAATAATAAAGAACAGTAAGAGAATAGAAAGTGTTAGAGACTGCTATTTGAAGTGAGATGGTATGAAAGGCATTTGAAGCAGAAGGAATAGCAAGTACAACTTCCCTGGGGTGGAAACATGTTAGTACCAGGCAAGGACAGCAGTAACCAGAGGTGAGGAGCTGGCTAGGGTCACACTGGTCATGCTGTGGCCTCTGGATTTACTATAAACTGCCTGTGAAGCCATTAGGGTTCTGGGCATAGAAGTGATGTTATCTAATTTACCGGGCTTGGGGATCAAAATAACTGAATACCAAGGAAATCTTGATCCATTAAAGAAATCTCAGGATATAGAAAACAATGTATTTGAAAATACCATGGCATTGGTCTGCCTTGGCTTTTCATAAGAATACACCAACGACTGGCTCACTGAAACAACAGAACTCTAGTGGTACAGATTTCTGGAGGCTGGGGATGTAAAACTGAGTTCTGATGATTAGCTTTCCCATGAGGATGCCCCCTGGCTCGCAGACTTGAGCATCTCTCTCGGTGCTCACAGGGACTTTCCTCTGTCACACCGGAAGGAAGCAATCTCTAGTCCTTTCTCCTGAGGACACCAGGCCTCCATGACCCTTCACCTCCTCAAGGCCCTATAGCCAAATACACTCACAGTGGGGGCTGGGACACAGCCTAGAAGTTGAGGGGAATTCACTCTGCAGCACCTGTACACCTATAAAGTCAGAAAAAAATCAAAACTCCTTTCTGTCCCTCTCTGGTTCACTCTGAGGGATTAAAGGAGAAAAGGAAAGGAAAGGTGAGGTAGCCAAGGCAGACAGAAAGCAAGGAGGTGGCAGCCATGTCCCTTAGGGTCATAGTTCTGCGCCTGGGCAAGCACTGGTGCAAGTGCACTTTGACAAGCCCCCTGGATGGACTGAAGGGAGTGGAGAAATGTAGGCTTCCCTGGACCACCAAAGATGCAGCACCAAAGATAAAGTGAATCCCAAACTCCAAGAGATGCTATTACACAAGTCCAAGGTCATCTTCTGTGCTCCTCCCACTTCTACCAAAAAAAGCTGTCAACCTAACCGACACGTTAGCTTCTCATCTACCAGACACTGTTCTATATTGCACAGACTGAGTCCAGGACAGTCCATCCCAATTTCTGCCACATCGTGGGGCGTCACATTCAGCACTGGTGCTTGAACTGCTATGTGCTCTTTCTGGGCACAGGACAAGTCAAGAACAGTGTCTTGGGGGGGGGGAGACATTAAGGACTCCAGCTGCCTTGGCACTGGCTGGCCTGAGCACTCTTCCCTGCAGACACAGCCGATGAGGACCAGCAAATCCCAGCAGACTCTCCCTGTGGGGCATCGAGGGTATGAAGCTCACAGGGTGAATCAGGAGGCAGC
This sequence comes from Tympanoctomys barrerae, assembly GCA_002564285.1. Classification (NCBI taxonomy): domain Eukaryota; kingdom Metazoa; phylum Chordata; class Mammalia; order Rodentia; family Octodontidae; genus Tympanoctomys; species Tympanoctomys barrerae. Next base: position 1,701 of record NDGN011398699.1, on the reverse strand, counting down.
ATGTCGGCAGGAGGCTCAGCACCAAGGCTGGCTCGCAATGTGGAAACATGCACGTTGTTGGAGACATTTGCTGAGAGCTGCCTAGGCAGGGAAGACTGTGCCCA
>NDGN011398698.1:0-13126 GCA_002564285.1 Tympanoctomys barrerae | reverse complement strand
TGCTTTTGCTAAACTTGTTCTAAGTAGGTGCTTTAGACCACTGAGCCATCTCGCCAGCCCCTTCATATTGTTTTATTGTTACAAAGACCGTGTATTTTTAAAAATATGAAACAAAATGCTTCAATGTTACTTTTGTCTGAGTTGATAACAAATCACTGCCGTTGGGGGGCTGATCAGTCCCATGCCAGCTCATTCCTAATGGCTGCTGCGGCTGGAGGTCTGAGGTCAGGGTGCCAGCATCCGGGTTTCAGCGAGGACCCTCTTCTAGACTGCAGAGAGCAAAATTTTGATTTTTTTTTTTCAGTACAAGGGATTGAACCTGGGGACTTTCCATTACTGAGCTACATTCCCAGACCTTTTTACTTCTTTTATAATGCTGGGCCTTACTAAGTCATGCAGTCTGGCCACGACCTTGCAGCTCCCTTGCCTCAGACCCTGAGCAGCTGGGATCGCATGCATACATCGCCACGTCAGCTCGCCAAAAGTTTCTCTTTTTGTCTTCATGTGGTAGAAAGAAGGCAAGTGAGCTCTCTGAGCACACTAATCCCATTCATGAAGGCTCTGAGCTCACGACCAAACTATCTCCTCAGTTATCTCCACCTCCGAATACCATCACACTGACAATTGAGATCTCAGTATAAGAACTTTGGGGGATCACACACACTTAGGCCACAATACTCCGCAAATAAGAGGAAGCTGAGCACAGTCAATGTCCCCCTCTTCCACCTCCTCTTCTCTGCCCTTCACTTAGCCTCATAATAATGGCAACATCCCAGAGTCACAGCTTCCCAGTAATGGAAAGCCCTATTATACCTTGTCCATATCATTCTTTAAATTAGGAATTAGTCTTGGAGCTATTTCAATATTTTACCCCAGTCCTTAAATTAGTAATCTATTTGTAGGTATAGCACTTCTTAGTCAAATAGTTACATTTAATTCAAATAATTAATAGGATGGGGGATCTTTAGTCTGCCTGGTCTAACTTCACCAGGATGCTTCCTTGATTACCTTTCTCAGCTCAGGGAATATGGATGCCACTGTGAACACCAAGGGGACAGGGAGCCTCTCCACTGCACCCACAACCTGTGTATCCTTGAAGGCTCCCCTAGTTGCTCTGAGCCCTCTGGTTGCCCTTGCTTCACCTTCTACCTCTGGGATCGTAGCATTTGGCTCATCACCATTGTCTTAACGGGCAGAGGTTGTTATAGGAAACCACGCCACGTTGGCTGTTCACACAGCAGGCATTGTGCTTGCATTTTTGAATGCTGGAAGATCGAGATCAAGGTACTTTTGGATTTGGTCTGAGTGGGGACTCCCTGCCCAGTTTTTGGGCAGCTACTATATCTTCACTCAGACTAGAGCAAGAGCTCTAGTCACTTCCTGTAGTTTTGTTTTGTTTTGTTTTTTACAAGAACATTGACTCATATTGAGGGTTCCATCCCCACCCTGGGCTCATCTAAACATAATAGCCTCTCAAAGGCTCTGCGTCTGCATACTGTCACACTGGGGCCTAAAGTTCACACATATGCATTTGGGGGTGGGAGAGACAAGCATTTAGGTCGTGACAAACTGTCGGAGCTGTTCATGTTGTTATATAGCTACCAGTACATGTATCTTTTATGCTGTCAAGATCATGGAACTACTCAATAGCAGGGACATTAATTTCAATATTTTTGCATTTGCAGTTCTAGGACCACTTGTGACACATTTTCTGCCTCCATCTTGGTACTGTGCATGGTACAAACCCTGAGATTGAGATAAGTCCTCACTTCTCAAAAATCTTGAAACTGTGTAGAGGAAGAAAGTACAAAAGTAGGGCTAGCCAAATAGCTCAGCAGATTAAAGCACCTGCAAGCAGGCACAGAGGCCGAGGGTTTGTTCCCCGGGCCTGCAGAACTGGGCCTGCCCCCAGGACACACAGAGATGGCAATTGAGACTGAGCGTGGTGGCATGTACCTGTAATCTCAGCTCTTGGGAGGCTGTAAACAGGTGGATCACTATGAGTCTGATTTAGTAGTGAGACCCTGTAGACACTTCCCTAAAATACAGAAAAAAAAGAAAGAAAGAAAGAAAGTGCAGAAGTAAAGAATAACACAGAGCACGTTGAGTGTACACACAGGAGCCTGATGAAGATGTTGCAGCACCCAGAAGAGACTGGAATCAGGAGTGGGAAGAACCGTTGGCCAGAAAATCTTCCTGAAAGTGGTGTGTGGGCGCAGTTGTCCAAGCCAAGGACAGCCTAGTTTGTTGGGAAGCCAAGAAAGACCACCATATGGCTCCATTTCAGGGGATGCGTGCTCGTGTGTTAGGAAAAGGAGACAAATGAGAGAGGAGCAGTGAAGCCCACGTGGGCGTGCAGCCCTGTGGTATGGAGCTGCCGGGGTGCTGCATCCACGCAGCAGAGCCCACTGGGCTGGGGACATGTGTTGGCAAGCGAGGCTGTGGTTCAAGAGGACATAGAGTACAAGCTGAAGGATCTGGGTTTCATCCTCACTGGCAAAGTGTCAAACAGACTTCAGCCTCTTTTTGTTCTGAAAAATTATACCCATATGTTTAAGTCCACTGATAAGGCAGATAGATAGAAGTTCTCTAATTGTCTATATAATCAAATTCTTTGGTAATGTTGAATGACTAAAGATAATGGGGCTATTTTATTTCATAGGTGACAAGAAGAAAGTGAGTGCACTTGCATCAAAGGAATGATGAGAGGGAGTCTTTTTTAGTTGAATCAAGGAAGAAAGTGAGACCTTCTAATACGTCCTTGTGGAGTTCTATGCTGTCACCTGGCTGTGCAGAAATGAATCTTAGTTCATCACAAGACTTCATTAACCATCTCATTTGTTTTTGATGTCCAGAGAAAAATGTCATATATGACTTGCATTCTAGTCCTAGCCACTCTAAACAGTGAAACAGACTTTCGGTTTGTAAATATTAAAGAAGTTGTTTTTACAAGTGAAATTAAAAAAAATATTGATGTGTGTCCTTTCCATTAGGTCAGTGTGAGCTGATTACGCTTGAACTCTGCATGAATTTGCCCTACAACCGCACAAAGTATCCCAATTACCTTGGCCATAGGACTCAAAAGGAAGCGTCCATCAGCTGGGAGTCCTCTCTTTTTCCGGCACTTGTTCCAACCAACTGTTACAAATACCTCATGTTCTTTGCTTGCACCATTTTGGTACCAAAGTGTGATGAGACCACAAGCCAGCGCATCCCCCCTTGCAGGTAATATGATGGGGGCTTCAACAAGCACCCCAATTTTATCTCTGAGAGGACCAAGGGAATGAAGTTGAGTTTGGGCACAAATAAATATTGCTACTGGGATCAATTTCACAAATGACATTTCCAAAAAGCGAAAAAGTAGGTATTATAAAATGAGTGTCAGAATTTATTGCCAGTGTCCCAAACAAGGAAGGTACAAACTGAATTAGATGATAGGCAATCCAGTAAAACTGTTGGCATTTCATTTGGTGGCTCAAGAGGCATTTTTAGAAAACGGAGTTGACAGAAGAAGGGGTAAACATGTCACTTTCTTCAGCAGCATTTGATGTGCAGCTGACATTTTTCTGTCTGAATAAATTAAGAGTGTGGCTTTGGCTCTGAGGAATATTGTAGAGATCGTGGCTCAGGCATCTACTCTCTGAGTTCACACCCTAGATCTTCCCTAGATGCTGTGGAGTGTTAGGTCAGATCGCTCAGTCACACTCCGCTTCGGTTTCCTTACCTGGTAAAATACTGCAGCAGTGGTTATCCGGTGGGCTTGTTGCGAGAGGAAATGCAGGTGCAGCCATGTAAAGAGCTTCTGACAGTGGCAAGCCCTGGGACGACCGCGCAGCAGCTCCGCTGACAGCGGCAGCTCGCGCTTCTGGGCCATGCAATAGAGGCTGTAGGTGAAGAATTTGCGCATGCGAGGGAACGGATGTCACGCAGGTGGCTCCTGCTGTCAGTGCTGCTTTTCGTCAAGAGTGACTGTGCAGATGTGCCTGCTAAATGTGAGTGGAAACTGCAGAAACCACCTTCGGCTCAGAAGTCTCTTAGTGCTTTAAGAAAAAGCAGTGATGTCGATGTAGTGGACAGACAGAAAACAATGAGCATTGAATGGATGACAAGGCAGGGACAGGTGTGAGGGAGGGCGGGAAACAATGAAATTTCAAAATGACTTGGGGGACCGAACACATAACGCAGAATGGAGAGGGGAGGGCAATGCTGGTTTGTCCACAAATTCTAAGAATTTCTGTTAAATGCTTTTTAAGCGATCAATTATAGAACATCTACCAATTTCATGATGAAAGCTTTCTCACCTTCCTTTTCAAGTAATAGTGATTCTTTTAATAGTACTTGAAGTCTCATACTTGATTTCCTTTTCATATATATATTTCTGAAGTATAATTCAGAATTGCTGAAGTATAAATTTATATATCCAGATATAATTCATCATTTCAGGGTTTAACTTTCATAATTAAACGACTAAGATGAGAATGTGAGAATGTCCTGAATTGTTCACTCCATGTTCAAATGAACTTATTTTGGTACCTTAATTTTGCTTCTCCTATATATTTTTAATTTTCAGTGGCTGTCAATATGAATGTAACATTTGATATTTACAGAAATCTTTATATTATGATAAGAATAACATGCTAGTAAAGATATGAAGCAAAACACAGTTGTTTTCCCAAGTCTGCTTATGAATACTGACATTTTTAAGTTACATGTCTGAGAGAAATCAAGTCCCCACCATGTGCTAAGTACTCAAGGGCCACTTTGCTATCAGAGGCTCAGAGTAGTCCTTCAAGGACCTTGTACACTGTCCACGCTGCTTGCTGTGGCTGAGTGCACACACATTCTGACAAGAGCAGGGGCCCTGGAACTGTGATGCTGCATGTTTATTTTGTAAATTTTATTGAAAAAAAACAGAACAAGTAAATTAGCCGCTACACAGTCTTCCATAAAATTATATTAAAATAACAGTGGCAATGGAAATATGTGAATTCATTATAAATCTGTAACAAAATCATTTCATCTATGAGACAATTTTGAACACTGCTAAACTTCTCATATTTGCAAACTGGATATGGGAACGTCATAGCTTCATCTTCACCCCAGATTTTAAGGATAAACTGGTAGTTATCCTTTCCCTTATCCACACTTAACTCTAGGTAGAATTTCTCTGTATCTTTCTCATTTGACTGCCAACATTTCTCTAACAGTTTCTGTCAACACTGGAAGATCTGTCCTATTTTATCTTAAAAAAACAAAAACAAAAACAAAAAACAAAAACAGTTGATACTAGCTATACAGTTCAAGTAGCTTTAAGGAAAAATTATTGACTTCAGAGATGTTTTAGATTTTGGACTTCTCAGAAATTTACATGGCCTTTATTGGTAGAGTGTTTGTAAAATATGGAAACCCAAAATTTGCCTGTCTGCCATCTTGATTTGTAGCACTTCAGATTTGGGATATTAGAATTAAGCTTGCTCAAGTTGTAGTTTAGGTAATTAAAATCTTTTAAGAAGTAAAAGTCTTTTTGAAAGAAAATAAATATTTCTTAGAAACTTTTTGGTTATATTTACTTCTTTCTATGTATTTACACTTCCTAGTAATACGTTACAGCAAAACATTTATTTCTGTAGGAAGTCAAGAATTCTTCTTTGAGTCAGAGCTATACCACAAGCTAAATATATTCTGGGCACAAATGAGATAGCATCCATTGAGGCACCTACCACAATGTTTATATCTTATAAAAATAAAACAACCTTCATTTTATTTTATTTTCTTAGAAGAACCTTTTTATTTAACAAAAACTTATTTTGTGTTGGTGGGATAAAGAAGCAAGAAAAATGTAGTTAGGTGCTTTTTAACTTTTATAAAATTAGGTAACTGTAATATAATAAGAAATACCTAAATTTTTTTCACTTACATTTTTACTCAATTTATCCATGTTCTGTGCATTCACATTATATTGAAACATAGTTTTAATGACCTATTTTTGGTTTTATACCTAGACATTAAAGTGAAAGGGGCAGGAATGGTTATTGAGACTTTCAGAACATGGGTATTTTCTCCAATCCCGTCTAAAATTAAGGTGAACAATAAGGACAGATTACTCACTCTCAAAGCACTTAAAAGAAACAGCATTAAATATTTAAGTGGTAGTTTATTTTCATAATTCGTTAATATCTTTTGTATAACTTCCATCATCATAAAAAAACCTTCATTTTAACTAACTTGATCTTAACATGCAAAGATGCTGGAGAGTTGCCGAACATTTCAGCAACATTGGCCAAAGCTGCGGTAAGAGGCAACAGCTTAGGTAAGCTAGGGCGGCGCTCCCCCAGCAGAGGGAGAGCACTGAGGCTCTCACTGGAGAATGAGTCTGTCTGGAAGGCAGAAGGAAGGCAAGGTGGAGAGGGAAGTTGTGTCCTGGAAATAGCCCTATGGTTCTTCCTGCAGTGAAATTTCTTTTCATGAAAATGTGTTGCTGGCATGTATTTTCTTTGTGGAGACATTACTCATTCTGTTTCCCTAAGTACACATTATGTATGTTTGCATGCCCATATATTTGTATGTACTCTCCATACCTACAGCTCACATGTCTGACAGAATTAAACCCCATGTATGTTCCCAATGTGCCTCTCAGGTGGAGTTCTTTTACTTCTGACACCTACCTCTTTTTTTAGAGCACTGTGTGAGCACTCCAAGGAACGCTGTGAGTCTGTTCTGGGCATTGTGGGCCTTCAGTGGCCTGAAGACACAGACTGCAATCAATTTCCAGAAGAAAATTCTGACAATCAAACCTGCCTAATGCCTGATCAAGATGTAGAAGGTTAATTTCGCATTAATTACAATGGGGCATCTAGCACGTATGCACATGTCAGTCTTTCAGTTTGGGGTGTGTTGTTGTTTGATATTTAGCAGACAATCAGCTTCTGTAAGTAAGTAAATCTGTGATCTTGATTACATCAAAGACTTTGGCATCTACTTGTTAGATGTCATCATTTTTAAAAATGAAATCATTTGAAGAGATAAAAATGAACTCAGAGATGTGCATAGCAGTCCAGCTATTTATCAGTTTTTAGTGGCACTCACAGAGCTGATTCTATATAGTTGCTTCCTATATTCAAGGGGTCTTGAAAGTAATGGTGGACATCAAGCATTGGTTCTTTCAAGTGCAATGCATTTGGAAGCCTTAACAATGTAGGGTTATTAAGTAGAGAAATGGAATTGGGGTCCAATCTGCCAGATGGAAATTCTGAGACGTAGAGATGATTTTGACACATTGGGGGCAACTTAGTTGTCAGGAACATTGATACTCCGAGGTGTTGTAGGCCAGGCCCATGACAGGATGTTCCATTTAAAAGGATAGTTAGTATAGAAGGTGTAAACATAAAACCACTAATGTGGAGGGTTGGTGCCAGGCAGGAAGGAGAATGAGACTGATGCGTAGACAAAGAAAACCCTTGTATGCTTCAATTACTTCACTTTCCAGAAGACCAATAGCTATGCAACAACATCCCACAGGTAAACAGATAAACTACTTTAAGTCTTAAGAATTTCTACCATTGAGAATAATGTTGTTTTTTAACAGAATGCTCACCTAGTCACTTCAAGTGCCGTTCTGGAGGATGTGTTCTGGCTTTCAGAAGATGTGATGGCCAGGCTGACTGTGATGATGACAGTGATGAAGAAAACTGTGGTACGTGTATTGTGCTTAGGAACAGGATCTGTATATTGCTAAAAGTTTACTGTGCCAGTAGAGGCAAGTACTGGGTAGAATTGAATGCTTGTGCCCTTGTTTCTTAAATATCAGAGTAAGACATAGTTTGATACATATTTTTCCTGTTAGCTCTTTTGAGTTCCTCTAAATTTTATACTTCTTTCAATAATCTATGCAAACACTCAGTAAAAGGAAGGACAGTTTGCAAATGTAAGGAATCATTTTTGTTACTAAATTATGAAGCAGTTTTTATCTGCTTTACAGTCAGAGTAATAGTGCTCTTGCATGTGATTCTTATGTTGCCAAGTACATATCTAGGTATATGAAGATAGAGTGCAGGCTCTAATGTTCAAATTTAATTGAGATTCATTTTCATGCTCTCTTTTATTTTGTCTGTGTCAGCAAAGGATGAAACTCTTCTTGACATTTCTACCATTGAGCTCCAAAATCACCAATGGAAAGGCCAAAAATGCCAGTGCTAATTTAAGTGGAGTTAAATCCCTTTTTTTCCTTGCAAACCTTGGTTCTTGCAACCTGAGAATGTGCCAGGGAACTAAAAATGAGTAATGCATTTTTAATAAACAATATTCTAGAGTAAAGCAAAAATGATAGAAGGGCTAGCTGAAGATTAGTTTGGTTATGATTATTTAGCTTGTCATTCCCAAAATAAAATTGACACTTTTTTTCATTGAAGGAACATAAGGCAATATATCTTTTGAGTTTGTTTCATTCTTTGGCCTTTGAGGTATGAAATATTGCCTTACTCCCCAAAATGAAATTTCTTTAGTAGACATTGCCCTTCTCGTCTAGACAAAATGTCATAAGCAATCAACTGAAATTCTATCAACTACTACAAATACAGACAAGTGCATCTTTTGGAAAATTACAGCTGTCAGAATGATGGTACAATGACCAGGAGTAATTTTGCTATGTAGGAACAAACAGTATTTTGGAAGTGTACTATTATTTTCTTGTTTGTGATCCTTCCATAGAAATATATCAAAATTCATTGAATATTATTTATATAAGTGGCTCATTGAAAATGTGTTAGATTTGTTCAATTATCACTGACTTTGGTGGGGATTGTGAGATGCAGTTTAAATGACTTATCTTAGATATTTGAAGAGGTTGAATGTTATTCCCCTGGGGTGGCTAGATCTAAATTTGCAAAAGGAGACTAAATATTTGAAAAATACAAAAGGTTAGTTTCAAGAAAAATTCCTTTCCAAGAGCGAGAGTTCTGCATTCTAGAATGTATTGTACAAAAATATTCAGAATTCTATAATATAGCATAGAATAGAATTTAAATGGCCTGAAACCATGAGGGTTCTAGTTAAATAATGAGTTTTAATTGATATTTTAGTCACATAGTTAAAGCAATGCCAAGATGATAAAACAAATTGTGGAATACCTGTTAAATGTTCAAGATATCGGTGGCACTATCAAGAGCTCTTGCTTTAAAAACTTAAGAATGAGTAAGAGATGAGTACATTTGGAGGTAGTCCAGGTGTTCCAAAAGTGTTAACTTCTAAGAATACAAACGTTGGGTTTCTAATGTGACTTAGGACAGGAATTGTGTGCGCTTTCTCCTTGGGGGAGACCATGCCCTTGAGTGCTCCAGTGCACAGAGTCAAGCACAATTCAGCCCAGCAGAGGATGATTAGTGAGTCGTTCAGCTCCTGTTTTGCTGTTCCCCTGTGTCCCTGTTTCCGTGTATGCACAGGCATGCAGTACTACCTGGTCATGTGAGCACCTGCTCCTGCGAAGTGGGTGACACTCAGAGTTTATGTTTTTCTACTTTATTCTCTCCATTGTGGTGTGAAAGGTACTTAAATGTTTGGGCTTTATTGAAGAATGTGAAGACTGATTATTCACTGTCATGAATCTGCAGCTCCCTTCCACAACTAATGATGTTATTTGATTTACCTCCTAAGACAATACTTAATTTAGTTATAAATAATCCATATGCTATTAATTTTACTTTGTGTGTCTAGTGCTTTTACAGCTGGAAAACATGGTTGCTAAAGCACTGATAAATGCACTCTGAAATATCTGTATCGGCTTAGCAATGAGTAATATGGTTCTTAAGAGATAAATTTTTCTCACCGAAATTGCTTTGATTGTGTAATTGCTAATGAAAAGAAGAGTTGGAAAGGTTGCTACTATTAGAATTTTCCAAAAGTGCTTGAAATAAATGTATAAGACAAACAGATCACTGCAAGATTGAATCACTGCCTGAGAGGAGGTGGGGCAGTTCTGAGACTCAAGGACAGGGGGACTGCCTTGTCTTTAGGTTTGCTGGCTTGCCGACAATTGAGAAGTACTGTCTAGAAATCTTATTGACCCAGCTATGCCCCCTCTAGGTCCCTTTCCAAAAGAGTCAAAGTCATCATCTTACAGTGATACAAGCCATGTTTATAGCAGCATATTAGCTAAATGTTGGGGAGGGTCTATATGCTCACCAACAGAGAGACAGATAAGAAATACATGACACTTACACACCATGGAGTACCTCTCTTCTATAAAGAAAGAAATGACTCATTCATAAGAAAGTTGAGGCAAATGTTAAGCGAAATGTCAATGCTAGGCCAAATAAATCAGACACAGAAACTTAAATATCACATGGCTTCTCATATAAGAAAGAAATATAAATAAACATAAAAACAAAGGATAGATAATAGGAAGGGGGGAGATAGATCCTTTTCAGGTGGGAAGAGAAGAAGATCAAGAGATGGAAAGGTGAGAGGGATGCAGAAATTACAGACTGTTGTGTGCATGTGTCAGCTCATCACAAAAATTATACTCTGAAAACATGTACTAATAAAAGATATATTATATAGATACAGCTGTCTATAAGACATGGAACAATTTGACAAAATGCATTCATTTTTAACACAGTGTTCCTTTCCTGAGCTTTGATAACGTTGGCAAAGAAATGTGTAGGCCTGACTTCAGAGAAGTGGGTGCCAGGGAAACGGCAGTGGCTGTTTGTGCTGAGCTCTGCCCACACTGTGGAGGATGTGAGGTGAATAGCAGCTCCTGCGGGGCGTTGTGGCCTCAGCCCCTAAAGTGGGGGGAAGGGGGAGATCCAGGGGCTCTGGTGTAAGCCGGGAGTCTTCCAGTGGCACAGCTAAAAGAGAGCGAACATGGATGAAACAAGGTCTTCATACCTTATGTCCGAATAAAACCTTTCCCTTCGTGCACACGACATCACAACTACTAATTGCTCACAGTTCTAAGTGAAAGGTAAACCCTATATGGAGAAAGATTGACAGCAATGCAAACTGCAGAGGGCCATGAAGCATCTGTCTTCCAATCGAAGTCCCTGTCAACTGTATTTGGTTTCTTGTTAAGCTTCAGTAAAATAACAACTTTAAATGCCACCTGAACCAGCTGGAATCAAAGTCCCCACAGGTGTATCCACAGCTCTGACTGGCATATTCGTGGGTTTTGCAGCTTAGTTTCAAGGTTTTTAGGAGGCTTTTTCTAACCTTTTGGATTCTTTAGCAGCATTTGTGTAACTTTTTCACACAAAAGGGCTTAACTGGCTTTCGTGTCATTCCGAATAGGCTAGCACTGTGTCCTCACAGCTCTTTGCTAGTGTGAAGAGACCAGTCTTGACCTCGTGGCTAGTGGAAGAAGAGACCGCTATGTGCACACATGTGGCCTCCTCCGAAACGTGCCTCTAGGATGACTCTCTGATCACTTAGTAGGTTTTGATGTTTGCATGTTAAAAGAAAAGCATTCTGCTTCCTGTCAGCTATTTTGCCACTTGGTGAGCTATTTTCCTGTCTCATGTGGAGTATAGAATTAGACTTGGATTTAAATCCTGACTCAGCAATTCAAGGCTGTGTGGCTTTTGGCCAGTCACTTAACTTCTCTAAGTATCCAGATGGAAAGCACTCTCTCCTCCTTACCTTCCACAACTCAGAATGCTTATGATATGCCCTGTTTGCCAAAGACAATAAAAAGTACCCATGGAGATAGGAAAGTCCAGGGTTGCCTTTACCGGACGAGGCCCGGTCTGGTTTTGTCTTACTTCCGCCAGCAGATTCAGGCAGTGGGGAGGGGGCTGGCATGGCATGTCTAGAAAGCACAGACAAAGAAGGTGCTGCCTATTGTCAACCCATGTATCAGGACAGTGTCTTAAAGGTTCTGGAGATAGTGCTTGTTGGGGTAGATGTTCTTGTCTCCAGATTTGGAATCACTACTCTGAAGTCTAAAGCCTTTTCAGTTTCCTCATAATGCTTTTTTCCCAGGACACCCTGTGTTGAAAAAGGTGTGAGGATGGCATCTTTCAGAGGGTGGCAGGGACTGGAAAGGCCACAGAGCCATTGTAGCCAGAGGTGGGAGCTGTAGGACCTGTGCTGGGCCTGCTGGCCAGCCGGAACCCAGTGGGGAGTCAGGGCCGCCATGCAGCTTGCCAGGGCGAGTGCTGCGGCAGAGCCCACTGCGCAGTGTATCACATGAGTGCTGCCCCTGCTGCAAAGGCCTTTGCCTCATTGGCCAGAGCTCTACCACAACAACTCCTGTGGTCTGTTCTGAGGCCACAGCCACAGCCACAGCCTGAGGCAGACAGTGGTCCAGGGTGGCTGGGTCCTGACTGTCCAAGCCTCTGCCAGCTCAAGGACCCAGAATCATCTTGTCCCTGCCTTCCTTTTAACCTGCTCCAGCCTGAAGGTTGAGATATTCTTTATCACTTACCATTGAGTTAAGAAGATAAGCATACATACTTCCTCTATATTTGCATAAATAGATGTCTCTTACAGAAATCTGCTTTCAAAGGATTTGCTCTTGACTTAAGAAAGCTGTTTTTAGAATAAAAGAAAACCTATGAATTGGGAAAAAAAATTATAGCAGATTGTTGTATGTTGTCAGGTGGAGCTGAAAGAAACAACAAAAGGCTGAATTAATATAGCCTCTGAGGTCTCAATGAGCTTTGTTCTTTTTTAAGTGAGTCCCGAGCCATTGAAACTTCTCATGTTTATTGGAGGCTAAAATCACGATGTATAATGTGCATAACTAATTTTGTGAATATAAACTACTATCTCTAGTGCCTTCCAGCACTCACCAACTCTAAGTCCTAGCTGATAACATCCAAGGTGAAGGATCAAAGAACAGACAGGGCCTCTGGGAAACGCTGTTATCTGTGGCCTTGTATCCCAGCTTGCTGGAATTTATAAGAGACAACAGGTCTCCTTGAGCTCTGATTATTGCTCTTTGCCCTCTTGGGACATCAGGTTTCTGTCTTGTATCACTACAGGGGTTTGTCCTTCAGACAAAGGACTATTTCTAGAACACATAAAGAATTAAAAACAATCAGACCTTGAAAATTCAAAGACCCAATCTATTTTTTTTATTGAGAAATAAATATGAATGAGACAATTTCACAGCTGATTAATAGGACAGTTT
>NDGN011398678.1:0-10783 GCA_002564285.1 Tympanoctomys barrerae | reverse complement strand
TTTTGAGCATGAAATTACTATCAGATCTTGAACTCCCAGGAATGTTTTCATGTACATAGCACTATTATTCTGTATTTAATAATTCTTAAGCTGCTCAAAGACTTTGTACTATTATGCATATACACAGGCACACACACACACACACACACACACACACACATCTCATATCCTTTCACAAACCAGGATGTTCATAACAAGTAGTAAGTCTTCTCACTTGACATCCAGAAACTGAGTATAAAACCTATAGGAAGACAGCTTCTCCCTCTTTTGCTAAGATGACCATTATGAAAAGAAACTGCCAAAGGTTTTCAGGCATATGGAGAAAGGCAACTTATGTAGAGAAGGTTGTAAAATTGGCAGAGATGAAAAATAGTTTACGACATGTTCCTGCTGCACATACTAATTCTGGGTCCCTGTCATCTGAAGGAACATTTGCATGCCCATGTTTACTGTGCCAGTCCTCAGAGCAACTAAGGTGTCACATCAAACTAGGTGCCATCCATGGATGAAAGAAGAAAAGATGGTAGATATGCACAATGCAATCCTGTTCAGTCATAAGAGAAAAATGACACTGTTCAGTCATAAGAGCCAAATTAACCATGGTATTCCCTGCAAGAAATTGCTATGTTGAGTGAGATATGCCCACTGCAGGGCCACAAAATGTACATTTTCTCTCCCACATGTAGAAATTGAAAGAAAAAAAAAAAACCCTGCATGTTGGATATTGATTGCTGGAGCTTGAGAGGTGAGACAGTGCTTCAACGGGGAGTGGACTGGATAGGTTCATGCCATGTGCATATATTGAAACATCACAAGGAACTCCATTAATATTCACAATTAACCATGGTAATAAACAACAGTAATACTTATTAAAGTTTCTTTGATTCTTACGAGAGTGATTGGTGCCTCAAAATAAGTTTCAAAGTGTTCCATTTTCAGCAAAGTATATCAAGAATATTAATTCTTTTGTAAATGTTTAGTAGAATCTGCTGTATTAGCCATCTGCTTTTGGATTAATGTTTGTTCGGAAGCATTTTATTCCTGATTCAGTCATGTGACACATTGTTTATCTTTTCAGAGGTTTACTTTCCTCATGTTTTACTCTTGAATAGAGTATATTCCTTCTAGGCTATCAAATTTGTTGGTATATAATGGTGTTTTATGTCTATGGTGTCAATTAGTAGGCTTCTATCATTTCTCATTTTATGTAGTTGAGCATTCTCTCTGTTTGTAACAGAGCTGAAGTTTACTCAATTTTGAATTTTTTAATCTTTTATTTTATTATTTATTTGGTACACGGTCTTGCTACCCTGTTCCGCCTCTTAGTGATCCCCCTGTCTCACCGTCCCCAGTGCTAGGATTAGCGGCGTGCACTACCACCCCTGGTTTTGGTGGCTGGCTCAACATGGACTGGCACGGAATGTGGTGAGGGGATTGAACACGCCTTCCTGTGCTTGTCAGGCAGGCACTTACCCACAATGCTATCTCCCTCGCACCTGAATATCTCTTAACAAAGCAAGTTTTCTTGATCCTGTTTTTGTGTTGTAATCTGTAGATCACCTCTTTGTGCTCTGCTTTTTTCTATTTTTCTTCTGTTTATTGTGCATTCAACTCACTCTCTTTGTTTATTTGAGAAGTTTAATTTGATGGTTTGAGAACTTTTTTCATCAGAGAGGTATCCATCTATTTAAACTTTGGTCATAGAGCTGCTTACTACATGACATTAGTTCAAGATTTTGATTTCCCTTTTGTTTTGTCCCAAGGTACTTTATTTTCCCATAGTTACTTTCTTCACTCAGGAGTTATTCAGGAAGATGTGTTTTAATTTCCTTGTATTTGTGGTTTTCTCAATTTTTCTCCCATTACTTGCTTTCCAGTTTTACCTTGTGTGGCAAGAACAGACACATAATAGCATTTTAATCTTATGAAATTTCTTCAGACTTGTTTAATGGTCAACATGCAATCTGCACAAGTAATATCCAGTGTCTGGTAGGAAAGAGTTCATGTTTTCTTCTTTTGTTTGTAATGGTCTCTAAACGGCTGTTAGCTCCATTTGACCTATAGTATTCTTCAAGTCAACTGATTCCTCATTGATTGTCTGTGGATGCTGTGTCCATCATTGAAAATCTGGCATTGAAATTGTCTACTATTGTTTTATTGCTGTATCTCCCTTGAGCTCTCTCTATATTTCCTTTATATATATATATTTAGGTGTCCAATGTTAGACACATACCTGTACATTTTTGCAGTTTTTACATTTATATTCACTTGATGAATTTGCCCTTGTTTCATATGTAATGAGTCTCCTTTTTTCACTTGTCACAATTTCTGTCTTAAAGTCTATTTTGTTGGATGCACAAATATCTGTTCTTGTTCTCTTTTTTGGGTCCATCCCTTCATTTTCAATCTGTATGTGTCCTCAAAGTTGAACTGAGGTTTTGTAGGCAGTATATTCTGGGATCATCCTTTATCCACTAAGCAAGTGTGTCTTTGGATTGAGAGATTGCAGGAACATTTAAACTAATTTTATTTTTATTGCGTGGGGGGGTTCATTTTGAGACAGAGTCTCGCTATGCAATTCAGGCTATCTTGAGCTCTCTTTGTAGCACAGACTGGTCTCAAACTCTCAGAGATCCTCCTGCATAAGCCTCTTGAGTGCTGGGATTATAGACATGTACCACTATGCCCAACTAAACTAATTATTAAAAAGTAAGTATTTTGGATTATTTTGCATGTATCATTCTGGCTGTTTTGTCATTCTTTCCTTCTTCTATTCCTCTATTCTGTCTTCCTCTATGACCTTATGACTTTCAACAGTAGCATATTTTGCTTCTTGGGTGTATTTTTTGTACATATACTATATTTTTGTGATTATGCTAAAATTTATACAAAAAAGTTGCAAATGCCTATTTTAAGTGGATAACAAAAAAACTTTGGTTCTGTAGAAAATCTTCCCCTTAGTGTTCTCAACTTTTAGTGTGTTCTGTCATGTTATTCATGGTTTGTATTCTTTATTGGATAACCATTAACAAATTGCTGTTGCTACAGCTAAGGTTAACACTTTTTTCTTTAAAATTTTATAGCAACTTTAATATTACTGTCCCGTACTTTGTCTAATTGGCATGGTGGCTTTTGTCTATAACTCACATACCCTGAGTGGCTGAGGCAAGAGAATCACAAATTCAAGTCCAACTTGGGTGATTTAGTACCTGAGAAAGATTCTCTCTCAAAGTAAAAAGTGAAAAAATAAAAGATAGAATGAAGAGAAGAAAGAAAATGAAAGAGTACAAGAGAAGTTCTATAAATATAGCTCTGGGTTAAAGGCCCTGTATTCAATCCCCAGTTATATATAATACTTTTATGTATTGTACACATGACATATCATGTTATATACATTTTAGTGCATGAACTGTTGCAAGCGGTTTTTATACTTACTTAAGGTTTCATGTTACTAGTTAGTTTCATCTTATTTCAGGTCGATAAACTCCGTTTAGCATTTCTTTTAAGGTGAGTAATATTCATAAACACCCTGAGATTATTTTGGTATATGTGAGAACTTCCAAAGTCCTGTTCTAAGCAATAAAGGAAGATAAAGCAAAGAAAGCCATGTAAGTTTGAAAAAGTAAGTAAATAACCTGTTTGAGAGTGATCTCATATATAGTGTTAAAGACTCCAAAAAAATGAGAACTACTAAATTCAGTGAATTTGCCCAGTATATAATTAGCATGAAAATACCAACTTATATTTCTGAATACTCACAATGAGCAACACAGAAAAGAAATCAACAATTCCATTTACAGTGATATC
Organism: Tympanoctomys barrerae; assembly: GCA_002564285.1. Lineage (NCBI taxonomy): Eukaryota > Metazoa > Chordata > Mammalia > Rodentia > Octodontidae > Tympanoctomys > Tympanoctomys barrerae. The sequence goes on along the minus strand of NDGN011398678.1, from coordinate 6,976 downwards.
GGTGAATCAAATTTGCAAAAATAAATTTGTTCAAAGATGTAAGATTAATATATAAAGAAAAAAAAATCAGACAGTGGGGAAAGTAATTGAAGAAGACATGAGTCTGTGTGTTATTACACAGATTAGTACTGATAAAATATCCATAGCATATGCAGAGTGACCTATAGATTCATGCACTCATTATAAAATTTAAATTACATTTTTCACAGAAACAGAAAAAAAAAAAACCTGAAGTTCCATGTGACTATAAAAGAACACAAATAACCAAGAAAATTATGACATAACAACTAGATATAGGACCTGCAATATAGCTCAGCAGACTAAGCACTTGCTTAAGTAAGCACAGAGTCCAGGGTTCAATCCCTGGCACCACATGCAGCGCCAGCCCCACTCCCTGGTGCACTGAGCCAGTGAGAGAGTCTGGGCATGGTGAGCATGCCTGTAATCCCAGCACTAGGGAGGCATAAATTAGGAGGATCACTATGAGTTCGAGCTGCATAGTGAGACTGTGCACAAAATAAATAAATAAATAAAAGTAGATGTGTATAGTATATTTATAATTAAAATTATATTACAAAGTTGTATTAGTCAAAATAGTATGGTAATGGCCTAGAAATAGGCAGATTGACCAATAGAACAAACTATAGCACCAAAAAATTCACACAGATTTAGTGAACTGAATGCCCAGAATGGGGATTGAGGAGAACCAACTCATGGTGGATTAATGACCCAAGTGTACATCTAAAACCATAAAATTTCCAGATAAAAATGTGGGAAAAGGTACTTGACATTGGTGTTACAGTTTCCTTTTTATTTCACACCAAAATAGTAGGGAACCATAGCAAAAATTAGCAAGTGGAATCACATCAAACAGTGTCAGCAAAACAAAGGAAACATTCAACTAAACACAATGACAGCATATAGAATGTGAGTAAATTCTTGCCAACTCTTACATCCATTAAGGGGTTAATACCCTAAATATGTTAGAAACTTAAACAGCCCCAGAGGTGCTAACTGGGCTTTTGTAAAAAGATGTAGACATGGCCAACGGGTACATGGAAAAATGCTTAACATCCTCAGTCTCCAGAGAAATGGAAATCCAAATCACAGGGAGTTATTATCTCACACTGCTAGCAGTGGTATCATTGAACAGCTGGGTATTACTGAAATGTCCAAAGAGAGAAAGTGTTGGTAAAGTCGTTGAGGAAAGAAAGGCCTTGTACTGTATACCATTGGTGTGGATGCAAGTTGGTCTCTCCATTAAGGAAGGAGCATGGAACTTCCTCAAAACTTAAAGGTGCCACTTTGGGGTATAAGCAATTAAAATCACTTTCTTTTTTTCTTTTTATAAAATCAATTTCTAGGGCCAGCCAAATAGCTCAGCATATTAAAGCACCTGCAAGCAGGTGCAGGGACCAGGGGTTTGATCCCCAGGCCTGCTGTGCTGGCCCCGCCCCCAAGGTGCACTGAGATGACAATTGAGACTGGGCTTGGTGATGTGTGCCTATAATCGAAGCTCGTGGGAGGCTGTAAACAGGTGGATCACTATGCATCCGATCTAGTAGTGAGACCCTGAACATCCTGTAGGCCCTTCCTCAAAATACAAAAGATTAATTAATTAAAATTACTTTCCAAAAAAAAATGAAAAAAATCACTTTCTAAATATATTAAAAATTCATTGCATCTAGGACATGCAAATGCTCTACTTGTCCACTGAGAGACAAAAATTTAAGTTAAATGTAATTGTTAGTGGATTATTATACATCCTTTTAAAGGAAGAAAATCAATGAGCAGGTGGCACAAGTTTATTGTCCCAGCTAGCTGGTAGTATCACAGATTTGAGGATTGCCTGGTTAACTTATTGTGACCATGCCTCCCAAACAAACAAATAAGTGAACAAAGAAAACAAAATTAGGGGCAGGGAAGTTGGTTCAGCAGTCTAAGCACCTGCCGGGCAAGCGCAAGAGCCCAAGTTAACCCCTGGTGCCACGTGCCATGCCACAGTGCCAGCTACCAAAATGGGGCCTGTGAATCCAACACTGGGGAGGTGGAGACAGGAGGATCACTATGAGTCTGAGCCGCATAGCAAGACCCTGGTATTTGTCCCAGGAACGAGAGAAGAGTAACGAGAGAAGAGAGAATGCAGAATCTCACAAGTAAATAATCTATCTCTACTCAGACCATAGAGTCATATTTTCCAGGGGCAGGTAGGAAGGAGAAAAACAAGGGATGTTTGTCAGGAGTACAGATTTCAGGTATAAGAGAAGAAAGTTCTTGAGTTTCACGTACAGCATGATGGCTGAAGTCAACAATAATACTCTTGAAATTCATTGAGTCATGTTCAACTGTTCTCACCAGACCAATTAAAAATGCAACTTGATATAGCAATGGATATGTTAACTTGCTTATGGTAAATCCATTGCAATATATAAATAAGACATCACTGCATATCTTGCATACAAAGTTTCTCAGGGATACCATCATAAGGCCTGCAAAAAACTTTCATATGTTGTCTTGACAGAATTTCTCTCTTTTTAAAAATAAATATAATCCCCATGCTTTGCATGAGTTTTGGAATCTGTGCTAAAACCAAGGGCCAAGTATGTTTTAGGGCGAGCTGGTCCACAGTGTGGTAGGGTGGTGGGTGGGACAAATTCAAGTCTTAGGGCTGAGTCTGGCCTTGAGTAACCTCTTCTGGTAGCACCTGTGTGGTCTCTACATAGTCTCTTTTCTGCATGTGCTTTTGTTTCTCCCTCCCTTCCATCCTAGAGCCCTAGAGACTCCAGGCTAGCACAGACACCATAAGTGAGCTTTGAGTCTGGTGCAACCTTCCTACTGACATCATTCTGTATCCACTCACAGCAGTGGCTTTGGAGCCACCTGGGGGCTCATTTGGTACTTTTCTTTGATGCTGAACATGGCTTACAGATTTCTGGAGCCTCTCCTTGTCGGTGCTAATGTTTTTATATAGTTCTGATGGGAATGAGGACCCCTGAGGTGATTGGCTGTGGAGTCACAGATGTACATATTCATTAGAACATCTGCGCCTAGGATTTCTTTTCTTAGTGCACCATCTTATTTGACAGTCCTTACCCACAATTTAATTAAATATTGTTCTATTCCAGCTTTTTTCTGCCATCTTAGTTTATTTATACTTTGTTTATTTTTTCTTTTTTTGCACCTCCTGAATCCCTTTGAAAGGGATTCCCACTTTACAGATCAAGTGTTCTGTTCACTTTAAATGTGAAGATTTTAAAATGGTAATAGTGATTATACAATTATTTATGTTAATCTTCTCCCAAATTTTCTCTGTGAGTCAGTATTGTTATCATTTCAGCTTACCATCCCTCTAGCCACCTCTGCTTTGGTTTTGTCCAGTGTAACAGCCAAAAGTTTCTTTCCTTACACTTTACCCCTGAATTTTTTGTGATATGTTATAGTAAATACCCCCAACTTTCTACAAATCTAATACTATATTTCTAGGTCTATTTGTGTTTATTGGAGTATACTCTTTAGGAATATTTTCAAAGGGATTCATATGACAAAATTTTTGAAGCCTGAATTCTGAAAACATTTCTTTTTATGAGTTGAGTGGTCTATACATGGATGAATTTCCACCCAAGATGGGAAGTTCTGGGAAGCCAGGACCATTTTAGGAGGTAAATGGTCGCTAATTGTGTTCTCACTCTGTCTTTAGATAATATAAGCTGTTGAAGTGAGAGATGAAATGAGGTGAGGTGAGGTGAGGTGTGATGAGGTGAGATAGGGTGGGGTGGGGTGAGGTGAGGTGTGATGAGGTGAGGTAGGGTGGGGTGGGGTGAGGTGAGGTGTGATGAGGTGAGGTAGGGTGGGGTGAGATGACGTGAGATAACACAAGATGAGATGAGATGTGATGACATGAGATGTGAGATAACACAAGATGAGATGAGATGTGATGACATGAGATGAGAGAAGATTTGGGGCAAGCATAAATAACTAAATTTAAGCTACCATCTTTTGTTTTATTGTGTGATTATCTGTATAAAAACAAGCCCAACTGTTGTCCCAAAACTGCCCCATCACTTGCCTTCAATTAGAGACCTTAGCTGCTATGACCACAGCTGTAAGTCACCATTGGTTTTTGAAAGGAATCTATTAATTTTGACAGCACTAAAGGGAGACAGTTTTGGGGGGTGAAGGAAGGTACCCCCAAAGCAAGGCCCTTCCACTTCCCCTTCCCCATGTCCTGGGAAGAAAAGCAAGATTATCTCCCTAAATGTTTTCATTTCAAAGGCAGAGCCCCTTGGCATCCTGAAGAGGGTTCTGGATTATAGACTTAACTTGAAAAGGTAGAGAATAGGTTTACAATTGCAAGCATTTTGAAGTGACTTTGCAAGCTGTGACAATAGGGCCTACCCACCCAAGGGAATCCTTTTATTTTTTTTCAGGTCTCACCTTTTAAATCAGTTCTGAAAAACATTCCAAACAAGAGACATGAAAGAATTTTTTTTTTCCTCCAGTATTAAAAAAGTGACTCTCACAAACATTTTCAAGCAGCTCTTATATTCATGATGGTAGATCTTCAATTAAAAAAAAAAAAAAAAACACTCTAGGCAATCACATTTTTGATGCAGACTGCTTACAGGTACATTCAAAATTTTTTCTACTCATGATTAAGAAGTGTGTACATATTTTAGAAATAATCCCAGATAAATGATTTAAAAGAAAAAAATCAGTCTGGCACAACTTGTTTGTGTGCCAGAAGCAATGATCCTGACAGTCCAAACTAAAAACTTTTATAAGGAAAACCTCCCATACTGTACAAATGCCTCAGAAATTTGACTTTACATGAGGGGAAATTAAAATAACACAGAAAGGGCCCGGGAGATGGCTCAGTGGAATAAGCGCTTCCCTGGCAGGCGCAAGGGCCTGAGTTCAATCCCCGGTTCCGGGGGGAAAAAAAAAAAAAACAGAGCTTTCTAAAAGCTCTTTAGGGCCAGCCAAATAGCTCAGTGGATTAAAGTGCCTGCAAACAGGCAAGGGGGGGAGGACGCAAGGGGGAAGTGATCCCTAGGCCTGCCGGCCCCACCCTTGGGGCATGCTGAGACAGCAATTGAGACTGGGCGTGGTGGTGCCCACCTGTAATCCCAGCTCTTGGGAGGCTGTAAACAGGCAGATCGCTACAAGTCTGATCTAGTAATGAGACCCTGAACATCCTGTAGACCCTTTCCTAAATATACAAAAATTGAAATTAAAATTTACAAACAAATAAAATAAAATAAAAGCTCTTTAACAAGATCCCTTGAGAGCTCAATTTAAAAAATAGAAAACATACTAAACAAGTTTCAACATGGCTTCAAAAATCTTTATATACAGTGATTTGGAAGGACGATCCTGGATGAGAAGTGTTATTGCTTGTGTAGGTCATGTCTATAAGCCTCTCAGTTGTCATAATTGTCTCTATAATTCCCTGACTCTTTGCATATGATTTGATGCCCCTTGAAAGTTTCCATCCTATTGGAATCAAGTTGCAATCAAAGTTAATGTATGACCCAGCAGCCCTGGGGGAGGGGGGGGACACAAACTCCCAACAGTTTGAGAACCATTGACCCAGATGTTTATAATAATCATGGGGGCTGGAGACATAGCTCAGATGTTTATAATAATCATGGGGGCTGGAGACATAGCTCAGTAGAACAAGTGATTTCCTGGCAAGTTCAGGGTCCTGAGTTCAATCCCCAGTACTGAAAAAAAAAAAAAAGAATGTTTGTCATAATCAAACGACCATCAGGAAACATCACAGAGGATGTGGGGGCAATCTGGCTGAGACATTTGTCACCCCATTGATCAAGTTTGATCCGGCTGATGTGGCTGGGTAAGCAGGTGTCCCCTTCCTCCCTCAATGATCCATGTGTGTCCTTCCCAAAGCTGTATGCTCAGTTGAAGAGGACGACCACCCCCAACAGAGGAGGACCGTTCCTCGGTCAAAGGTATACAAGTAGCTGCACTCCCCTGCTAGAACCTCCAAACAAGCTCTCAAGGCAACGTCACAGAGTATGAGGCTTTGACATTGTGCTGGTTCTAACCTGAAGCGAATAGTAGAAACTTACATGGAGTATCAAGGAAGCTTCCTGTCACAGTGGTGCATGCACGCTTATCTTTCTAGCAATACAGTTCATAACAGCTAAACATTGGAAGCAGCCTATATGCCCATCAACAGGTAAGTGGATAAAGAGAACATGGCGTTTATACACAATTGAGAACTACTCTGCATAATTAAGGATAAAACATTCATTTGTAAGAAACTGATGCACCTTGATACCATAATGTTAAGTGAAAAAAGCACATAAATTTAAATATCATGTTGTTTCTTTTGTCTGAGAAACCCAAAATATAAATAAAGAGAAAAAATAAAAGATAGATTAGGAAATAGGGAGATAGATCCTTGGCAAATGGGAGGAGGGGGAGCAAGAAAAAGATAGACGTGCAAAGTAGGGTAGGGGAAGGAGACTTTAGTACAGGGCCTACAGAGTCTCACTACACAGTTCAGATTCATAATGATCCTCCTGTTTTTCAGCTTCCCAAGCGCATGCCACTGCGCCCAGCATATGGAGCTGGGAATCAAACCGCTGTCCCTGCGTTTGCCAAAGCAAGCGCTTTAATCCACTGAGCTATCTGGCAGCCCAGGAGACTTTAAAAACTGAGACGTGCTAAGTACACAAACCAATTCCCCAGAAGGCTCATGGTCATTAGTTAACATTAGCATAGACTAATAAAACAATTAGGGGCGGGTCAAATAGCTCAGCAGATCAAAGCGCCTGCATGCAGGTGCAGAGACCGGGAGTTCTATCTCCAGGCCTGCTGTGCTGGCCTCACCCCTGGAGCAAGCTGAGATGGCAATTGAGACTGGGCATGGTGATTTGCGCCTGTCATTCCAGCACTTGGGAGGCTGTAAACAGGAGGATCACTACAAGTCTGATCTAGTAGTGAGACCCTG
>NDGN011398654.1:0-19500 GCA_002564285.1 Tympanoctomys barrerae | reverse complement strand
AGACAGGGAAGGAGAGAGGAAGGGAGAGAGAGAGAGCGTGCACGCATTCTTTTAAAACAGCAGCAAATCAAGAATTATAAAGCAGAGAGGGTCTGTCCTACCTAGAAGGCAGCCACTTCACATTAAGCATTTTATTATTTAACATCCCTTGGGGTGGGGCAGTCAGCCTCTTCCAGGTAAGGAAAAGACAGGATCTGAAGGCTTAGTCAGGACGGGGAAGGGTCAGTGTGACCTTGGGCCAGGGACCTAGCACCACAGGTTTCTCAGGGCATGACTTACGACATGTCCTTTCTGAGTCCTGAGATCTTCAGAAAGGTTTGAGAGCCCTGCAGGCGGGATGCTGTGGGCGGTAGGCGGTGGACAGCTTGGGGATCACTTGGAAGCTGGGAGAGCAGAGCGCTGACTAACCGAGCCAGGCAGTGCTGAGTGGCAACAAATGGAGTGAACTCTAGCCCAGTGGGCTCAGCAGCTTCCAGGGGAGGGGCCGTGTGGTGATGTCATTAGCACGTGCATGTGGCAGCAAGAATGGTGATGCCTATGGCCATCACTCTGCGGTCAAATGTCACCACATTGCACCAGGCCCAGAACAGCACATGGAAAGGCCTGGAGGCAGGACAGAGGGGGTGAGTGTCATGGCTACCTGCCGACCTTGGCCTTCCTGGGTGGACTTCTGAGCCACTGGGTGAAGGAGGTTGTTTTGGGGCCAGCCATTCACTGTGGAAGCCATGTTTCCCATCAGACTGAGGGTCAGGTCCCAGGGCCAGCCTGGGAGGAGCAGTTGAAGTACCTGTCTTGGGCACCCCTGTCCCTATTCAATTGCTTTGGTGAGAACAAAACCTTGAGTCTCCTAGAGTCACCTGAGCCCACTCTGGTGGGGTTTCAGGTGATGTTAGTGGGGGGCCTGGTGCGGGGCCAGCCAAGCAAAGGGGATGTAAGCAGGAATGCACATGGCACTGCCACACTACCTGTGTGCCCCATCATCCTCCCTTCAGGTCTCCTGTGTCCTTTCCTGGAGTTAAGGACAGTTCTGCCCTGCCCAGGTGAGTGAGGCTCTTAGAAACACCTTTCTGGAGTCTGGGAACATATCCTATGGCTCTCATGTCTGAGCTGGGGCGCTCACAGTTAGGCTCCTGCCTGAAGCCTGGCAGCACTGGGCACTCTCAGCCTGGCTACACTTGGCCCCAGCATTCCACAAGGTGGGTTCTGATAGGCTGGAGTAGAGGGGTCTGCTGAGGAGGAGCAATCCTCCCCACAGATAGATAGATACATGGGCAAGAAGCCCACACTGCCTCAGTGCATCCCCGCCCTGCAGCCAAGGGATCTGGTTACAAGTTAGATGGGGTCCCACCCAGGACCCTAGCACACTTCAGATCCACTCCTGAGCAAGGCTGACAGGGGGACCAGAAGCCCTGGCCTTTACCCAGCACTGGCGCACACCCTGCCCTCACTTCTAAAACCCGTTCCTACATGAGGCCTCAGCACTTGCCATCCCCTCTGCCTCTTGGCCTTCTCCCATTTTTACTGGCTGGCTCTGTTTTGTCATTCCAGTCACAATTTTCAGCATCTTCCCAGAGGAGCCTTCCTGACCTTTCTCTATGGAAGCCCCACCCATATCCAACCACCCTCTTTTCATCTGAGCACTCTCCTTGGAATGTTGTTCCTTTCTTTCCAGGCCCTACATGTGACTCCATGAAACACAGACCAGATCCCCTCTAGTTTATTAATTCCTGTATCTTCTGAGCTTAGGAAAATGTCCGGAACGTTTGGTGTGGGAGCCTCCACACTCACCTGTGGGACACCTCATCACACAGATATATTTAGTGCCTGCTGTGTGCTAGGTTCTGAGCTGAGCATTTTATGTCTAGTACCTTAAAGAAGAGGCTTGACAGGCTACTTGCTGGGATAGAAGCTAGGGAAATCGAACAAGTCAAGGCAGCCCAGGAATATGCACTTTCCCAGGATGCCTCTCTCTGCCCTCTCCAGTTCTTTCAGAAACCCATCTGTTAAGAGTAGATGGACTGGGTCCAAGTCAGGCCATCACTTTGGAGGCATGTGACACCTAGTAGGTTCCACTTTTTCCTCAGTGAAATGGGATCAGTCACCAGTTTTGGGATGAGGCAGGCCAGAGTGGCTCCTTTGTGCAGCCTCCTCACCTCTCCTTCCTCCTCCCCACCCCCCTTCAGTCCCTCAGACACCCCAACTCCCCTCTCACTTTTCATTTTCGTTCATTGACGTAAGTGCTGCTGAATCATGAACTTGAGGTTTGAAAGCAAGATAGAGAAATCTGCACCACCGGGAAGTCACACGCGGGGTGTGCGAGACACACAGACACAAAGACACACAGACACAGCTTTCTCCCTTGGAGCTGTGTCTACGCTCTATTTCAGTCATTCAAAGCCTGGAGCACAGCTCCTGGGGGCTTTTAGGTCACTTTACATATGCTAGCATGGAGTCTTAGAAATGACTCATAAAGGCAAGAAGGGGCCAGCTCTGGAGAGTGTGACCAGAGGGATCTTTTTCCTTAGCAGTTCTGCTTCAGGCCTTGTGAGGGACTGAGTTTGTATATTTAAGTACTTGTGTGATGAAAATAGGAGTTTTGAACTTTTTCACAGTGGGGAAAACCCTTAGGAGATTGTAAACCACCTGCCAGTCCCTCCCTGTTTAGCTGAGGGCTGTTTCCTCCTCTCTAACATGGGGATGTGACTGGTACTGAAATCAGACTGAGGTGAAGGACAAATGCTTTAAACAGGGAACAACGAGGCGCGGAAAAGTAGGTGCTACATATAAAATAGAAGCTGCTGGTATTATCATTATTATTACAGCTACCCTTAGAGGTTCCCTCTGGAGCAGCACAGCTTGCCTATGAAACAAATCTAGCTGGGAGCCTTCCTGTGTGGATCTGCACTGGGTTCCCATCTGTCAACAGGAGAGGAACATCCGGTTCACAGGCTGCTCGTGAGGACTAAACAGGATAGGGGCCAGCAGTCGTAGAATTTGTATATTAAACGCAGCCTTCTTAGAATTCTCCTTCTCTCCAGGCACTGCCCAGGATGGGGGAGAACAAGGACAGGTCATCACTAACGCACACAGCAGAGAAGGAAAGCGCAGTGCAAAAGGAGACAGTCGCAGTCATTTGGATGTGGAGATAAAACGCCACCTCCTTCCCTCCCACTCCACCTATGGCCATACTCTGAGACCCTGCATCTCTCCTAGCCACGCCCATGAAGGCTGAGGCCCTTTTAACCTCAAAACCAGCACAGGCTGCTCCAGTTTTATGCTGTACTTTCAAAGCCTGAAAGGTATTATTAGACATTGGGATATCCCATTAGAAACATGTCCCAGGCTGCAGTAGGCCATCCAGCTCCTAAACATAAGGTATGCTGTGCCCCTGAGGCAGCTAAAGCCTAAGCAAAGCTGGCAGCGACTCAGTTCCCTGAGTGCACCCCGAGTTCCCACAACACTATCAGGCCCACAGCAGACACAGCACCCACGAACCCAGTGATCTGGGTACTTTCGGCCGATGTGGGTCAGCCTTGTGCACATCCTGGGGCACCCTCCCTCCCTGCTGCACAGAAAGTGCCCATTTTAGAGGCAGAAGCGGAGGCCCAGGGAGGCAATGGGAATTGCCCAAAGCCACTGGTGGGGCCCTCCTGCCACCACAGACCACAAAGCCTCTTTTTGGCTCCAACTTGTGTGCTCACCAAAAAGTACACAAGACAGAACAGGGTGGGAAGAAGGAAGTCACTACCAGCCCCACATCCCCATCATCCCAAGGCAGGCCTCCTTGATGGCTGTGCCTAGGACCAGGCCAGCACCACTCCTTCCAAAACTCATCGCACCCCTCCCCACCCCCGCCCTCTTCCTGGAAGAAGTTGTGGTCATAAAAGCAAAGAAGTTTCCTTTCTGTCATCCACTTCAAGCTGATTCTGAGTGGACAGCCAAAAGGGCCTGACCGTTATCTTTGACACAGAAATGGTCACCAGCAAGCTACCCATCCTCAGGTATTCTTTCTGTAAAGTGGGGCAGGAGCCCATGTGGAATTCACAGGGCTGTATCACTAAAGAAACAGGAGCAGGGAAAGCAAAGACACACACTCGACCAAAACAAGACAAGTGGCTCATCTCCCCAGAGTACACTCTCATACCACCCTCAGCCCTGAGGTCACTCTGCAGACCCCTCTTCCCTGGATTTGTCCAGGACCCAGGACAACTTTTGGTCAAAGTACACACTCTAGAAACCTTTTCTTTAAAAAAAAAAAAACTTTCATAATAAAGTTTATTACCTAAAATGGCTGTAAAAAATATAAAATAGGATTCTGCACAGCAGAAAAATAAAGCCAGAGACCCTCCCCCAACCCCTGGTTTGTGCAAAGATACTGGTTGTATGTAAACATGAAGAGGTAGGAGGTGAGTTAGGTCCTGGCCCCAGACAGTTAAGCTGCTACAACCAGGACCCAGAGGGAGCACCAGGAGGGGAGTGCCCCCCAAGAGGTGGGGAGGGGTCTGTGGCTTGGTCTCCAGCTGAGAGCGGAAGGCGCCTCGCTCCCCACACCCACTCCCTCTAACCCAGGCAAATAATAATAATTAATAATAGAAAATAATAAAGCGCCCCGTTAATGCTGCGTGCGCTCGGGCGCAGCCAGTCAAATTTGAAAGGGGAAGGAGGTCAGGTAGTCTCGGAGGACAGGGTTGAGCGGGATGCGCGCCAGGTTCTCGCGGCCCACGGTGGCCACGATGCGCTGGCGGCACAGCTCCTGCAGCTGCCGCACGCGGCGTTGACGCAGTGGGGTGCCCAGCATGCGGCGCGGCGCCGCCACGTAGTGCTCCAGCAGCTCAAAGAGGCAGTCGAAGCTCTCGCGGCTACCGTCCAGGTGGAAGCGGCCGGCCTGGAAGTGCACGCGAATGCTCGTGGGGCCCGAGGCCATCTTCACGCTGAGGGCGAAGAAACAGTTCCGCTGGCGACTGTCGCGCACCAGGAAGGTACCCACGGGCTCAGCACGCAGCCGCTCATGTGCCCCGTGCACACTCAAGGGTCCCCAGTAGAAGCCACAGGCGTCGAGGAGCGCGCTCGTGCGCGTGATGCGCCGGTAATCCGCGTGAGAGCGGAAGGTGCGGAAGTGTGTGTCGCCGGGGGTCGGAGCTGGGGCCGCCAGGCAGGGCCGAGGGCGTGCGGGGGCCGCGGGCGAGGAGGAGGGAGCGGAGGAAGACTCTGGCCGCCGTCGGGGCTCTGCTGCCGTGGAGATTGCATTGTCGGCTGCCACTTGGTTGTGTGCTACCATCCTACACGAGGGGCCAGCCGGAAGGGTGGGCCATAGCGTCCGGGGGTGCGCTGATAAGGAGACAGAGGCAATGAGCCGGCGCGTCTGGGTGGGGCTGCAGGTGAGGGGTCACGCGGCGGCAGGAGAGGGGCGACCCGGCTGTGTGGGCTGAAGGCGGAGCACCAAGTCCCCGCGGCCCCAGAGCCTCAGTAGGCGCCTCTGGAAAACGGGCTTCTCGGCCCGAGAAACCCTTCCAGTAGTGGAGTCCAGCCTCTCGGTGGCTCGGAGAGGGGGGCGTGGAGAGGTGCCCGACTCTTAAGAGCCGGCTGCCCTTCGCGTTCCGCCCGTTCGCCGCCCCGCGGACGCCGCCTGCTGGCCACGCCGGGGTTTGGCGCCTGACCCGCGCGGTTTGGGCAAAAGCAGACGAAAGGCAGCGCTGCCAGGGCCCCGCGCGGGGGGCGCGCCCCGGGTGCTGCTGGCGGGGACCAGGGACTTACGGCTGCGACCCTACCGCTGGCTCCCAGGCCCGGCCGGCCTCCGCAACCCTTCCCTTCTTTCACCCTCCCACTCCGTGCCCGCTGCCGGCTCACCTGGCGGCTGGGCGCGGGGCGCCGCAGGCGGGGCGGCAGGGGATTCCGAGGCGGCTCTCGCGCATGCTCCGGAGGCAGGAGCCGTGCCGCTGCCACGGCCGCAGCTCTGTCTGCTGGTGCCCGCCCCTGCGCCAGCCTTTTAAACCGGCCCACGGAGCCCCGCCCCCCGTCCGCTTTCGTTTTCTCTTTCCGCGGTGGCTCCTGGAGCTTGCAACTCCCACCTCGGTTCCACGTTTCTTGGGACCCTCCCGGGGAGGCGCTCTGACCCCACCTTGTCGCGTACCTGTCTTTAACGTCCCGCCGCCCAAGGGCTCTGATCCGCACCAGTGTCTCCTGACCTCTTCTCCGACTCCTTCTTGGGACCCAGTACCCTCACTTTCGCCCCGGTACTTTGGTCCTGGAGTCCTGCAGCCGGGCCCTTCAGAAATGCACCGGCGCTGACACGCCTTCTCCCCCACCCTCCCAGGTGTCTGCGTGCCTGTCCCGAGCCCAGCTGGATCCTCGACTTTCCTCCAGCCATCCTTCCTGGAAGCTTCGGGAGGTCTTCCTGTAACCCCCGCCTGGCTTTTCCAGCCGCAGACCCGAAGACCTGAAGGCCCCCTTTTCGGCCCCGCGGGTCTGAGTCCCGGGCATCCCGCCCCCTCCCCTTAGTTCCCGCGCCCCTCCCGGCTGGCCGCTGCGCCTAGACTTGGCTTGGATTTCCCAGGAAGCGGTGGCCAGACCACAGGCTTCAAAGGAATCCTTCGGCAGTGCGGGAGGGGCGCCTCACTCCTACCTAGCCCAGTTCCTCGGAAACCGGGCGCGGCCACATAAGGGCCCCAGTGGCTGGACTCACCCTTCTCGATGCTCCTACTTGGAGACCGCTTGGAGAAACAGACTGCAATTTGCTGTGGCAGGCAGATCGGGACCTGGCTCCTGTCCTCCCTGTTTTTATTTTGGGGAGGGGAGAGCTGGGCACCTCCAAATGATACCGGTGAAACATGCAATCTCAGATGTGGTGATCCTAAGAACCTACGCCCACCCCGCCGCCACCCCTCGCCACGCCCTCCCCCACATTTTATAGATGTCTCCTTCAGCTGCTCTGTCTAGCATCTGCCCTTCATAAGTCCTCCTTTGCTCCCCACACCCGAACACTTTTGGCTTGTGATAGGGAGGCTGGTCGGGACCACCATTTGTGCAGGCGTGACTTAGTGATTCTTCCATGGTCGAAGCCATGGAATCGATGCCTGGCTGGTGCAGTGTTTTTGACTGAAGTCGGATGGGGAGCCCCAGCGTCAAGAGGGGCCAAATGCAAGATACTCTGTGGGCTGAGGGCTTAGTGGCTGGCCTCACACTGGCACACACTGCCCTCTACAGACAGCTCTCAGCCTCAGCCTAAATGGCTCCTCCGGACTGTCCTGCTCTAGATCTCCCTATCCCCCCACTGCCTCAGTTTTCTCCTGAGCACAGCGGTGCTTTAGAACTAGCCTGGCTTAGGATTGCACCAGATCTTAAATTGGTGTGACCATCCAGGGTCTGACCTACAAAGGGTGAGAGAAAAGGTGCAGAGCCATGCATGAACTGGGAGTCAGAGCTTTCGGTCATTCTGAGAGGTTGATTGAGCCCCTGCTGGGGTAGGTGGGATGGGGCTTGTTGGATGGTGGCAAAACATAAAGTATAATCCTGGTTAAAAGCTAGACTTTGACCCCAGATCCGCTTCTAACCCTGCTACTTTCCAGCCTCTGACCTTGAGCACAGAATGAACCTATCTGCCTTGATTTTTGCATCTGTGAGCCAGGCTGATAGTATTGGCTGCATGGTTTGTGTGGGGTATGGTTCATATAGCTGTGTGTGATGCATAGGCATCCCTCAGTGCCTGTTGGTGTCACGGTCTGTTGGAGCCATGCACAGGGCTTTGTCCCTTGGGTTCACTTTAGAAGTCCTAGCCCAAGGAGCATGGGCCAGAGAGGGCACTGTAGAGGAGGGGATGGCAGCCTGCTGGCAGTGGCAGTAGCACGCTTCTTGTGTGCCAAGATAAGTGATCCTGGCCTGGAGAGGGTGATCAGGTTGGGCTGGCTCCTGTGTGCTTTTCTTCCATCCAGCACTGCTCCCTGGAAAGCCTAGAGAGAGCCCTAAAATACCTGATGGTTCTCATACTTCTCCCACTCTCACCTTGGGCAGCCTCAGTGGCCCCTCAGGAGAACTGCCATCTCACCCCCATGCTGGGACCTCTTTCCACAGCCCCTTGCTGTCCATTCCCAAGGACCCCACCTTCATTTCATGTAGTGTTATCCCAAGCTGATAGCGTGCTGAAAGCTTTGCAGTCCACACCAGGGATTTCATTTCAGAACAGTCCAAGCCACCCATATGAAATATGTAGAAACTAGAACTCAGAGGTAGAGTCACTTGCTCCCAGATATGTTGTTCAGAAGGGGGCAGAACTGGTGTTCATGTGTTCATCCCTGCTTCCATAAACTTCAGTCTGGACTCCACTGCTGGTGGTCTCCATCTTGGTCTGTCTTAGGTCAAAAGAACTATCTGTGTCCTGTGTCCTGGTGGAGAGGGGAGACGGGCCTCTGCTTCCCTCTTGTTAATAAGCTTGGAGAGGCTGCGGATCATACATCAGGGCCTCAGCCATCTTATTTATGACCCTGAACCCCCTCAGTCTCAATTTCCTGACCTGTTCAGTGAGCCTGGCCCATTCTCCCTGACAAGGTTGCAAAATCCATGGGAAGTCAGTCTGAAGTTTCTGGTCACTGGTTCTCCTCATAAACCCCAGTGGACAGTTATATGGCTTTGGTTTCATTTTCTGGTGTCCTGAGTTCAAAATGAAACCAAGACCAGGTGTGCCAGAATGTGAAAATATGCATTTGTCACCTGCCAACCCTGACTGGCTGGGCACAGGGCTCACAGGGAGCCTGCAGTGAGAAGCCCTTAGGTGCTTGGAAAGACCTACCTGGCTCCAGGCATGCTGCTGCCCAGCTGTGTGAGCTTGCTCTAGTGGCTCCCACTCTTTGCATCCCATCGATCTATCTGCACAGTGGGCTCTGGAAGTTCTGGACTTCACAGAGCACTGGTGCGTGCAGAGCCCAGAGCAGAGTTCCAGGCATAGAGCGACCAGCACAAGTGAGGGTCACAAGGCGATGAGCCCCCTGTCCACAGCTTGCCAGACACAGCCTCCGGTGTGAGACAGCCCAGCCCTGGTAGCCAGGAAGTAAGGGGCCAGGGCAACATCTGAAGTTGCAGAGATCCTCCCCTGCTTGGGGAGCTCAGGTTTTCAGTTTCTCTTTCCAGACTAGTGACTTCGAGCTGGGAAAGCAGCCCCTGAGCTGGAGCATCATTCTGAAAGTCCTCTGGGTCCCTTGTACTGGGACTCTTGAGCCCTACTTTTCCAGTAACCCCTTGGCTTGCCAGGTTCCTATGCAACCTTGACCTTGCCCCTGGGACCTGTCCCTCCAGCCCAGGGAAGGAGTTCTTGTTTTTGCTGATCTGGGTATAAATATGTCACTTTAGAAATGTATGGCCTGGAGCAAGCTTCTTAGCTCTGCTGTGCCTCAGTAGTGTCATCTGCAAAATGGGGTCATTCATTGAGTGTCTGCTGTGTTCAGGCACCCGAGACTCAGGAGGATTCAAGCAGACCTGGAGCAGATAATGAATGTGCAGGATCATTCCGGTCTGTGGGGATTTACAGGCAGCGTGCAAATGGCTGGACTTTTGGGGGCTAAGAGAATGCAGGCAGGGAGAAGGGCAATGGGGACGGTGGCCTGGTGTTGGGATCTTTCTAAAAGAGAAAAGACCCTGTTGGAAATGTGCTATGGTGGGGTAATTGGCAGGCTTAGGTGTCAGAAAGGAGATGGGTGTCATGGGTGTAGAGAGCAAGGGGTGAGTTTGGGGCATGGTATGGGGTTGGCAGAGTCTGGTCCCTGAAGGAGGGCCTTGGGGGTGGTGGGAAGGGGTCAGATTTGAGTGCGTGGGACAACCGTTGATGGTGGTCATACCTTACAACTGTGTCCTGGGGTGTCCCCACACGGGTTCTGCAGTGGCTGCAGAGACAGTCCTGAGGGAGAGCTGGGGTGCTGGGTGTGGGAGAGGCTACATGGAAAACTGGCCTGAGTCCTGGGGCTGGAATTCACTCTCCAGGACTCAGAGCAGCAGTTTGCATTTGCTGAGTCCCTGCTCTGAGCCAAATAGCACCGTTTTACTGCCTGATCTTCTGTAGTCTTTCCTTGGTGCTATGAGGTGGATATTACATGTCTCCACTTATTAGATGAGGATCCGGTAGGTGAGGGTGTTTAGCAGGGTCCTGGGGCCCAGAAGGCCTCTGTCAGGTGCTTTGTTGAGTCAGGTGGACCTCTGTCCCTCCTATCCGCACCGTGGGAAGGAATGTGTGTGGGAGTGGGGTAGAGGCTGTGGGCACCCATGTTCACAGAGAAAGTCTGGAGGTCCAGAGAGCATTGTTACTCACCTGTGGCTGGCTCCAAAGTGGCACGTTCCTGGGAAGATGGGAGGATATTCCTAGCCCACGTGACCAGGGAAGGACGGAGAAAGGAAGTGGCCAGCCAGAGTTGCTGACCTCCAGAAAGCAGCTCCTGCTGTTACCAACTCCAAGCTGGGGGAGGCATGAGGGGTCTTCGGAGTGCAAGGCCCTCATTTGTTTCATCCACGTGTGTCAGCAGGCCTGGTGAGGGTGGCTCCAGGAGAGCAGCCCTGTGATAAGTCTGTAGGAATGCCAGCACACGAAGCAGGCGCTCGCCCGGTTTCCCTGGCTGGGAGCACCTCATTGCCTCATTACTGGGGGCACAGACCAGCATCAGCCCCCCCACACACACACACTGAGAGTATGTCCAGCCCAGCTGGAGATGAGCGGGGGTCCAGTGCTGAGGAGGAAGTGGGACTTGGCAGCTGGCAGGGATGGCGAGTGCTCTCGGAGGGGCAGAGTGCAGCAGCAGAGGTTATTTCATTTCGGTTTTTGGTGAGGATTGAGCTCAAGGCCTTAATAGGAGCTACATATCCAGCTTTCAATGTTATGAATCTTTTTTTAGTCTTAAAACTTTTTTTTAATCTTTTATTTTATTTATTTGGTACAAGGTCTCACTACACAGCTCAGACTCACAGTGATCCTCCTGTCTCAGCCTACCTAGTGCTGAGATTTCAGGTACACACCACCACCCCTGGGTTCTGGGGCTAGCAGAGCATGCAGGACTGGGAATCAAGCCCAGGTCCTTGTGTTTTCCAGGAAGGTGCTTAGACCACCAAGCTATCTCCCCAGCCCTTGATTATTTAATTTTTAAAATGCATTAAATGTTTGAGGTAGGGGCTCACCAAGTCACAGAGTTGTCCAGGCTGGACTTCAGCTTGTGATCCTCCTGCCCCAGCCTCCTAGAGGCAGGAGAGTGAGGACCAGAGTAGCACAGCGGAGAGAAAGACACAGGAGAGGCCTGGGGCTGGAGTATGGGAATGGGAAGAGGCAGGGCTTGGCCTGTCCCTGCCAAGGGCAGTGCTGGCCTCGGGGGGCAGCCTACTGACCACCCTGCCAGTGCCCCCAAAGGGAGCTGCCTTGACTTGCACGTCCCTGTGCTGTCTCTTCAGATTCCATAGAGCTTTGCTGAGAAGAGTTAGGTGCTTTCTCTAATAACCCCTTGCCTTTTTTCCTCTATAATTTTTTAGTTCCTCATGTAAAATAATCAAGACATTTTCCCTGGCCAGAGATAACACCAGGCACTGGCTTGGTGCGTGGCCTTCTACACCTTTGCTTCTGTTTGTACACGCAAGTGTTTTTACCTCTGAATAAAGAGTTGCTTGTGTAGGAGCCCTTCCCCCATGCTTCTTCCTGCCCTTTTCGCTCCACAGCCTATGCTGGCCAGCTAGAGAACATGTATAGCTCCCTGCACTCGTTTGAAAGACTGGAGGGCCAGCCAGATAGATCAGCAGATTAAAATGCCTACTTTGGCAGATGCAGGGACCAGGGTTCAATTCTGGCTCCACATGCTGTGCTGGCCCTGCCCCTAGGGCGTGCTGAAACTGGGATTGAGACTGAGCATGGTGGCGTGCGCCTGTAATCCTAGTGTTTGGGAGGCTGAAAACAGGAGGATCACTATGAGTCCGATCTGTGTAGTGAGAACCTGTAGACCCTCTACCAAATATATTTAAAAAAAGAAAAAAGAAAGACTGAGATTGATCATAGTGGACCCCATGGGTTTTGCATAGCCACCCCTATTGGTCGTTTTCTGCTCTTAGGAACAATATGGTCCTGAACCTCCCTTACAAGCTCATTGGGCACATGTGTAAAAAAGTTGGCCCACTTTAAACATTAGCAGATGCTGCCCTGATGCCTGCAAGCCCACCTGGGCTCCCCTCTGCCTTGGGAGGCCCTCAGCAGTGCATTCCTTGCCAGAACTTGCAAACATTCTGCATTTTTGCCTATATGATGATTATATAAGTAGCATTTTGTTTAAAGTCTGACCCTTCTTTCTTTCATTTATTCAAAAGATATCAAGCTCCTCATAGGAGCTAGAAACTGGGATCAGTAGTAGAGATGCAGCGATAAACACAGGGGTCCGGGGCTTTCTTCGCAAAGTGTGAGATACAAGGAAGACCAAAGAGACCGAGATCACCTCCTGGGGTCACCCAGCAAGGGAAGGGGGCCTGGGGATTGGACCTGTATTGTGGGGAGTTGAGGGACTTTTCCTTTGAATCCTGCCTCGGTCAGGGTCTGTGCTTTTTTCCCTGACTGCTTCCCCGGCCTCACCCATCCCAGGACCCTTAGTGACCCTTGGTGACCACGGGCCAAACTGAGTTTCACTTTCCACATCCTACATCACCTCCACTACCCCACCTAAGTTAAAGCCTATGACTTTTAAGAGAGATCCCCTTCAGAACTGTGAAGTGTGCATGGGCACCAAGTCTCTACAAGGAACATGATGATATACTACAAACATGCACAAAAATATACTTTCAGAGGGGAAGAGAGAGGCAGGCAGCAGGAGGGAGGGGAAGGGGATTAAAAAGCTGTGTTATACACATGCACCAACTCTCCATGATGAATGTAATCATTATGTATTACAAACATGGACCAACTGAAATAAAAATAGGTTGCCTTTCATAATCAGACTCTCTTGGTGGCTGAGATTCTTTTTTTTTCATTTTTTTAAATTTGGGGTTCTAGTAGCCTGCCCCCACCCCCACCCCACTGTCATCCCATCTCAGGCAATCTTTTTCCTATCATGTTTGGAGAGGGTGAGTTCTGTGAGTGCTGATCTGTGTGTGTCTGTGTGCATGTCTAGACGAGGGTGTGCGTGTGCGTGTGTGTGCGCGCGCACGCACGTATCAGGTCCATATGTGAATGGAGGTGTCTGACTGGATGAGCCCCTTTGTCTGAGATATTGGCTTTTGGGAAACATGGGCTTAAAGATCTGTAAACCACAGGTGCCTGCTCCACCTGCTTCGTTCTCTAAGGCACAAACTATGTCTCTATAGAGGTCTCCTACCTTCAGGGATCTTATCACAGCAGGATATGGCCCAGAGGAGGTTTTTGGTGAGTTAACACCTCATAAGATTCCACATAGGAATGTCTCTGCTCCCTGTCACTTCTGTTTTTCTAGGCCCCAAATATATGACACCAGCCCTTGTGCTAGAATACACCTGGAATCCCAGCACATAGGAGGCTGGGATTGTGGAGACTTTGAGGCCAGCCTGGGCTACATGGGGAGTTCAAGGACCACCTGAGTTACAGGGAGACGCAAGCATCAAACCAAGCACAACCAAAAACAAACAACCCCATGTGACACCTTTATTAGGGAAATTGAAATACTAACTCAAGATTAGTCTTCCAAGGTACAAGCTTTAATCCTTGTTGCATAGAAATCACCATGGTAACATGTTTCTGGACTTCATCCTGGCATACTGTGATGACCTTTCTCCTTAGGGTAAAACTGACGCAGGAATGATCCAGAAAGTGCTGTCTCATCAGTTGCATTTTCGCCCTAAAGGACAAAGGAGTGGGAAAGGGGCCTTTAATAGCTAAGTACTGCCTGACATCACTGAATTCCATCCTTTACTTAACTGCTCATTTGTAATTGAACGTGGATATCAAGAGGTAGAGCTTAGACTACCATTGAGGTCTTTTTGACATGTGAACCCATCCATCATCCTTCTATTTATCATCTGCCCATTCATTAGTTCACTCATTCTATTCATCCAACTTTGTGTTCTCTCCTGTCCTACTGTAATAGGTCTTCCATGTAGTCCATTCAGTTGCTCTAACTAGCCAACCATAGGCAACCAGCTCATCTATCCACTGATATCCTCCCAGCTTTATTTACCTAACCATATGATCAATTGTGTCTAGCCAGCCAATATATCAGTTCAATCTATTCATCCGAGTGTCACATCCAAATAATGAATCACATCCACACAACTTTCCTGTCATCCCACCAGTGCATCTATCCATCCCTTCTATTACATACCATCTAGCTAGCCAACCTTCTAGCAAGGTATTGATCCACTCACCCTCTGTCCCCCTATCAGTCTATCCTATGTAGTCAAAGACCCAGTGTGTTGGGTGTTCAACCTGCTGTGTACACTGGTTTTTCTATCCTCACCAGTGGTTCCTGGTACCTGGTGTCCCCCTCCCTGCCTCCAAGCCCCAAGTGGACTGTTTTCCCTTTCTCTGGACCCAGAACCTCCCCACCTGCTGGCGTAGTACCTGAGCTTCGCCTCTTTGATCTGTATCTCCCCGTGCTTCTCCTGGTCACGTTTCTTTTTACCTTCCTTGTCAACATCTTCTTTCTGTTGCTGGTGCCCTTGTGGTGGAGCTTGTGCCCAGCAGGAGCATGGCGGGATTGCATGGGTGGTCTGTGGTGCCGGGGTGATGGGCTGACACTGGAGCTGGGCCTGAGGCTGGGCCTGGGCCTGGGCCTGGCACTGGGGCTGGGGCTGGGCCTGGATCTGGTCTTGGGGCTGTGCCTGGGGCTGGGCTTGGGGGTGGGGCTCCGGCTCAGGGGGCCAGGCGTGTTGTGGTGGCTGGGCAGGCTCTGGCTGCAGCCCTGGCACTGGTGGCTGCAGTTGCACTGGCTGTAGGTGTGACTCTGAGGCTGAGAGGTGCTATGGAGCTGCAGGTTAGTGATGGGAAGGCTTGGCATCTTGGTACCTCTGGAGGCCACACCTGGAGATGCCTCCTTTCCCAGCTGGCCCAGCTTCACAGGGACCCCACAGCCTCTGTTTATATAGTCAGGCTGATTGTGATGGCACAGGCCACATAGGTAACAGATGTGACTGGTAGGGATGAAGCTCCAGCCCTTTCTTCTCAGCCCCAGGGTGGGGCAGCTTTCAGAGGCATTTTGGGGTTGTCTTTTCCATCTGCTGGTTAGTTAAGCATTGAAGCCCCTGGGTCTGAGGAAGCCAAGTCTATAGCCCACATCTGCCTCTTATTCCTAGCCCTGGGCACTCACCTTTCCAAGCCCCAATCTGCCCTTCTTTGTAGGGTGGAAACAATTTCACCCATTTCATGGGACATTGGGAGAATTAATGGAAAGAATCTAAACAAGCAGTTCACTCAGGCCCATCTCAGAATCAGGAGCTCAGTAGACACCAGCTATACCATTATCTGCTCTTCCTCTTTTCCATCAGGGACTTCAGTGGGTGGTGGGTGGTGGGTGGAAGCTGGATGCTTTGTGCCCACCAAGGTAGGTGGTGAGCAGACAGGGAACTGGCTGGATGGCTTATCAGATGAATGGCAAGGGTAACTGCATGGCTGATGAGCAGTCCTGGAAGATTTCAAGTCTAAGGGCTCAAAGTCAGGCTCAAGTCTCTGTTTGTACTGTTATCTAATCCAGGATGGGTTGTCATAGTTACCAAGGCTTTGTTTCCTTGTATGGCAAAGGGGCATCTTTCCTACTTCTGCAGCATTCTGTTGAACCTATAATGCCAGACAGTTCCCAGGAGGCCTTGAGTCCCCTCTGTCTCCTCACTCCATCATTGTTTCTCATGAAGCCCTTCTGTGCAGTTCAGTTCCTGATGACCCTGCTCAGATACCCTAGCACTTCAGGGAAGCCTGGTCATTTGCTGGAACCTGAGGCCATTTGCCCAACTTGGTCTTTTAGGAAGTCCATCTAGAACCACCTCCATCCTTCAGCATAGACATTGGCCCCTCAGACTTCTGCGGTCCCTGATTCCATGGCCCTCACTGCCCTTCCTGAAGCTCTGAGCCCATTTCACGCTCTGCTGCCTGAGTATAACTTTGTGTCTCGCTATGTGTGTTTACTATGTCAAGCTTGTACAAGTCTGTTTCTAAATAAATATGTTGAGTCTACAATGGAAATCACATTTACTGAGCCTTCCTGGTCACTGGGATGGTCACACTTTGCAGGCAGCTTTGTCCAGGAGAGTCACTGACACTGTGGTGTAGGATGAAAAGTGGCCCCAGTCTGTGCCCATATAACCCCTGGAATCTGCCAGCATGACCCTGTTTGGATGGAGTTTTTACTGATATAATTTAGCTCTTAAGAGTCTTGAGCCATTTCTGGGTCACTGGGTAACCCATGAACAAATGTCTTTATATAGGATGAGAAAGCTACACACATAGGAAACAGAGGGTAGCATTCTGTAGCCACCAGCCAAGCCCCTCCTGCAGCCCCTGAGAACTGGAAGAGACAAGAACGCCTCTCCTCAGAGTGAGCAGCAGCATCCTTTGGACCCCTTGATTACATAATTTTATTGTTCAGATTTTTTGAGACAGGGTCTCACTATATAATTGAGGCTGGCCTTGAACTCACTATGTAGTCCAGTCTGGCCTTGAATTCATGGAACCCTCCTGCCTCAGCCTCCCAAGTCCTGGGATTACAGGTGTGTGCCACCACACTCAGCCAATTCCAGACTTTTAACTGGTGTTTCAGATGTGACACAACAGCACTGTGAGACTTAAGCACCCCATAAGGTGAGTACAGTGATTGTCCTCCCAAAGGAACAGGCTCACAGAGGTTAAATAACAAGCCTAGAGTCCCAGAGCACAATAGCAGATCTGTATTCAGATCTGAGTCCCGCTGGCCCTTGCAGTCACTGTGACCAGCTGGGGTCACAGAGGGCATGTAGACTTTTGCTCTGCTGATCCTGCCGGGTGGGGAGCTCTGCGGGTCTCTTGTGGGAAGTGCACTGGGCCACAGTGTGAAGGCTTTCTGGCCCTCTGGCCCTCTCCATGGCCCCTGCCTCTCCTGCTGATCTTCTCCAGCTGTCTAGTCCAGCTCCTCTTCCCCAGCAACCTCTCCAGCTGCCACAGTGGCTGCCCAGCAGAATGGGACCTGTGTCTTTCCATCAGAGCCCTGGGGGCTAGCATGGCTGGACAAATGAGCAGGCAGGTGGGCTTAAGGGACTTGGACTAGAAAATGAGACTGACCAGCCAGGGTCACTTCTTACAGGGACGAGGTGGAGGTGATAGGACAACAGCCCCTCTACCTTCCCTGCCACTATACCCACGGCCACAGCCCAAGCACCCCAGCCCTCAGCCTGCCTTTACTGCCCACCCCATCACTCTACCGAGTCCTCCTGGGGCCACATGGTTGGTGCTTGGGGATTGTGAGGAAACAAGCAGACCCCCTGGTCATTTCCTTTGGGCAGGTGGAATACGGGAGCCGGGGCAGATGCACAGCAGACATTGATAGCTTCTCGATGAACCTTGGCAAGAGGGCCAGAGCCTGGCTGTCTGATACATTCAGTGAACTGGTGGGTGGCAGGCAGGAATGAGCCTTTACGTGCGCACAGAGGACCCCTGCATGTGGAAGGGCTAGCTGAGAAGCCAGGCCTACTTGAAGTGGATGAAACCTGCAGGAGCCCTGGTTAGACACTGTCCGTGTTAGTGTGGTCCTACTGGCATCTTGCTTAAAGCCCCACCCATGACCATGGGTTTGAGGAGCCTTGCGCAAGCAGGAGGGGCAGGCAGCAGCTCAGAGGCAGTGACTTGCTCAAGGTCTTGGGCCAGCAGAAAAAAAATTGGAGCCCAGGTGTGCTGCACTGCCCAAGCCAGTACTGTTCAAGAAACCTTTGCTTGTGCTTGGAGTAGCAGAACGGGGTCCCTCTGGGTGCTCTGGCCTGAATCTGCAGACCCAGTCTGGAGAAGGGGTAGATGAGATAACTGGGTATGAGTATAACTTAGTAATTACTTTCTGAGATAGTATTTGTACATCTTCATGGGGTATCATATGGTAATTCGATATATGTATGTGATGTGTAAAAATCAAATCCAAGTAACATTTCCCTTCAAATTTAATCATTTTTATGTATTGAGAGCATTGTATTCTTAATCTCTAGTCACCTTACAGTACAACACAAGCTGCTTTAACAAGCAGTTACCCTGTTAGACCAGGCTTTCCAGACCAGTTACACCACCCCTCCCACCTCCTGCAGCAGGGAGGATCAGAAACAAGGCCACTGTCCCCACTCGCTCGGCCTTACACCTACCCTGGCACACTCACATCACACACATCTAGTACAGGAAGGGACACCAGAGAAGAGGGTTCCTTGGAGACTTTTTATTGACTCTTTTCTGAAAGTTCTCGTTGGGACGGTGGCAGCACTCTTCACTAGGATGTTGTTGTGGGTCAGGAGTGCGTCTGCTCGGACTCAGGGCCCTGCTGGTCTTCAGGCTTGTCCTCGGCATTCTCCTGTCCAGGCTCCATCAACAACAGTTTGCCCTTCACTGGAAGCTGCTCCTCCTCCTCTTCATCCTCTCCCTCTTCCTCCTCTTCCTCTTCTTCTTCCTCCTCCTCCTCCTCCTCTTCCTCTGATGACAAGGAGAAGTTATCCTGACTCACACAGGCCAGGAGCTTCTTCATGGTGGATTCATGGCCCCTTCCATGGCCCCTGCTGTGGCTTGTGCTGTGGCCCGTGCCATGGCCCGTGCTGAGCTTGGTGCAGCGGGAACCCATTGCTCTCCTTGGCTCTCTCCAGACTAGGACTAGGAGGGTAGGTAGCTGGGAGGAGCACAGGGCTTTGAAGGCGGGGCTTGGGTGCTGACATCACAAAGGGATCCTGAAGCCACTCCCTCAATCACCCCAGCCCCTCCCCCACTGGCCTGATCTGTCCAGGGGAAGTCCTCCCTTTAACTGGAATGAGACTTGGGGTTAGAATTTCTGGAAGCAGGGGGCATGTCTCAGAAATGCCCAGCAAAGAGCTGCTGATAGTTTGTAAAGATGGGGTCAGAGTAGTGGTTGCCTTAGGGTAGAGGCACAAGGGGGCCTCCTGGTGGGGCAGGAATGATGGGTTTCTTGGCCTGCCTGCACTTTCCTTTGAGTTGTACATAGTGACCCTTTGCGGGACTGGGATGCGGTGCTTTGCAAATACAACGCCCTGGCCCTATCCTCAGTGCTCCTGAGAGTGTGATCCAACATCCTGAAAGGAGCAGCAGTGCCTAAGCGCTGGGGGGATGCTCTTAGAGCATGAAGGGAAGTGTCCCTTGGCAAACTGTGTCCACACATGATTTCGCACAGAATGGTGTGGGAAGAGCTAGGATCCCTGTCGTAAGAGCAGTTGGCCATTAATGAGCGCTAGAAATCCATTTAGATCAGGTCTTGCTGATGTCCTTCCTTAGTGACTCTTACAGGGTTCCAAAAAATGAAATGGGGGGCTGGGGAGATGGCTCAGTGGAATAAGTGATTCCCTGGCAAGCACAAGGGCCTGAGTTCA
>NDGN011398636.1:0-13228 GCA_002564285.1 Tympanoctomys barrerae | reverse complement strand
CCCCCCCGTGGGCTGAGCTGGCCACACACACACACACACACACACACACACACACACACACATCTAAATAAATAAATAAATAAATAAATAAATAAATAATCAACTGCTTTAATAAGAATTTCTTCACAAAGTAGTTACTTGGTTGGACACAATTTTCGAACAATTATGAGAGAAATATCTAATTATGTAATTAAGGTGGTAACTGTACACTGTGTTATATGGCATACAAAAGCATTTAATTAAAACATGCTAGACCAGTAGTTAGAAAAGCAGGCATAGAACACTCCTTGCAGAGAGGGTGGAGACCAGGGAAGACTCCACAGTTTGAGAGCTGGCTATTCAAATGGCAAATGCTAAGGTCCATATTAGGCAAAAATGATGCTAGAGTGTTAAGTATAGATTCGGTATAAGTACATGGCTAGAATCTTCCAGTAATTCGTTTCAACAAATGACTGTAATAACATGCTGTAGAACTTCATGTACTCGTCCCCTCTCCACTGTCTCTACTGGCAGCAATGATTAAAAGCACTGTAGATGTGAAAAGGCTTTAATTTTTATTTTCACTACTGATGGTGTCCAAAATTAAACATGTCATAACAGTAAAATGCGAGATCTTATAAATTCCCTACAGACAAACTGTTGTTATGACAAAGGGGAGTTTATTTAATCTAAGAAGCTCCAGTTCTCCAGCACAATGTTTGCAATGCAGTGCCTGTAACCCAGAGGGAGTGGCTCCGGTCCTGTTTTCTGCCTCCAAATAGTGGGGCTTCTGCAAAAAGGCTCAAATAACTTTCAGAACCCAGATCCTCCAACTTCCTGAAGTTTTGAAATGAGTAAATAACACTACTTAAACAAGGTCAGAGGGGAGAACAGAAATACAAAAATGGAGTAAATATGCTTCCAGTGCCACATGTATCCAGGGTCCTAGCAAGACTTAGGGGGAAAAGCAGACAGAGATTTCAGACATCAATTTTTATCTAACTCAAAAAGTCACCACGAACTCATTTAGATCAAAAAGGCAGTCAGTATGTTGCATTTTATAAGTGTTCAGCTGATACTGTTTCTTGGAATTTAGTTACAGGCAGAAAAACCACAAAACATCTCAGGATTTACAGTTCTGATGCAACAGCTCATGGCTCTAGGGACCCCAAACCCACACTGAACGTCGGCTCAGTTCAAACACTATAGCCAGCACACAGGACTTAATAACAGTGCAATGGTTGAATGAATAGACAGATAATGGCATGAATAAATGAAGACATGCCAGGACAAACTTATCAGGTAAGTTGGAAATACCAAAAAGGAGAAAAAGAACTAGCAAAATCTAGGTAAAGACTTACTTATTCCATGCTTGTCTAAGGTTTTTAGAGCTGTACAGGGTAAAGCGTTCTGAAATAAAAAAGAAAAATGATAAACAATCTTTGTATGCAATGTAAGAAAACTCAAATATTAAACAAGACAATGTTCTATTTAATCATAGGGCAGGTTATAAAGAATAACTGGAAGAACATAACATTATAACAATGAAGCACTATTTTTGTTCATTTATAACCTAGTTTCTTCAGTAATTAATTCTTAGAACAGCCAAGTTTTAAGTGAACTAAAATTAAAAATTCAAATTCAAAATCTATAAGCTGTAAGTAGATTTGGAGAACACTGACATACTGGTCAAATAAGATCATATGTTTTTCAATGTCTCTGGCTAAATATAGTAATGCTGGCTTTTCTTTCTCAGGATATAGTTGCTGGTATTCACAGATACTCAAAGCCAAAGTGCTCATATCCTGTACTGTGTATTAATATTTATCATTGAATAACCTTTATTATATCTTTTAAAATTAAAAGAATATGTCTGTTTCACCAGGTTGAACAATAGTATGATTGGACCAGATACTATTCTCAACTGTTCCCTGCTTTCCACTGCTGTTAGCGCAATTCTTGTTGGCTGATTGATAGGTCCCTTTCTATACATTTCCTTACAAATACATATATCAAAAATCCATGTATACAAGCATATATATTATTTCATGCTTAATAGATGGGGCCAGAAAGGAAGATAAGTACTCTAAGCGCCTGCTTGGCAAGCACAGAGACCAGGGCTCGGTCCCTGGCACCACATGCCACGCCGGCCCTGCCCCGGGTGTGCTGAGCCAGCCACCGAGTCCGGGCAGGGTGGTGCAGGCCTGTAATCCCAGTGTGGGGGAGGCTGAAAACAGAAGGATCACTGTGAGTCCAAGCTGTGTAGTGAGACCTTGTACTAAATACATTTTATAAAAATGGATTGTAAGATAAACATTACTCTGAAATTTTTGTAACATTTTTGTAGCCAATAATTGGGATTTGTCAATCGAAATTGAGTAAGAACTGTCTATCAGATTAGCAAAGCACAGTCCTCCATTTCTATATCTGTCTCTGTCTGCCTGTCTGTCATTATTGTGTGTGTGTGTGTGTGTGTGTGTGTGTGTGTGCGTGTGCGTGTGCGCACGCGAATAACACCAGGACAGCAAACTGAGTGGGTCATTATGGGTGGCAGCAACCAATGGGAGAGAATACAAAGGGAAGAACGAAGGAAGCCTCCTTGTTTTGGAGGAGCTCCAGTCTTCACTGGCCATTGCTTCTGGGCACCGATTCCAGTTTCTTCAGCTTCCCATGCAGACCTGTGCTGGCAAGCCAGTGGGCTTCCAAGCTCTGACCTTGTCCTGGTGCTGCATTCCTGATTCCTGTGGTTCTGTAGCTTCCACTCTTCTGGGCTGAGCACCTACTGATGCTCCAAGTCGCTAGGGCACAGACAGTCCTTCTGGACTCTTCTGCCTCGGATTTTGCATACGGCCACTGTGGACTCTTCCATGTCACATCCTGAGAGCCTACCTAATAAATCCCCTTATAAAATTATACAGGTATTTTCAATTGACTCTGATCCTCTAGAGAACCCCAAATACAGGCACAGAATCATAGGTAGTCTTCCAGATCAACAAAATGTATGTATGTAAATTGTTTTAAAGTTGTATAACATTCTCTAGGGTAAAAGTACCATTAATTATCTGATAAACTTCTAAGCAGTTTCCAGTTCCTTTATGGTAATAATGTTGCAATATTGTGGCATATCTTTCTTATATAATCATTTCTGTCATGTAGATTCCTTAATATAAAGCTGCTTGTCAATGTTACATGTTTTACATTTTAAAAGATGCTGAAGATTTACTTTTCATTTTACCACCACAATGAAAAAGAATGTTTCTTTCTGTACACGCTTCCCAGAAGCAGTTATCATTGTTTTATGTTTTTGCAAGTCAGTGTTTGCTAAAACATTCTTGGGCTTCTTCTCAAACATTCCCTGGTCACTTTGGTCATAGACAGACTGGATATGTATATGACAGTGGTCCCACAAGATTATAAAGGAACCGAAAGCTTCCTATTACCTAGTGACATCATAGCCCTTGTGATTTTGGAGCACAATGTCTGAGGTCATGCTGGTGTGAACAAGGTCACTATGCAGGTAGCTGTATAAAAGTGTAGCACATACAGTTGTATAAAGTGCAGAACCCTTGCTAATGATGGAGAAAACATTACTGAATAATGTATTGACTACATGGTGCTGTTAGTTGTTATTTTTAGAGTGTACTCTTGATACTGACATACTGAGGAAAAGTAGCTGGAAACAGTCCCAGGCAGGGTCTTCCGGAGAGATTCCAGAACACACTGCTGTGACAGAGGAGACAGCTGTGTATGTGTGGCTGCATCAGAAGGTCTTCTGGTGGGATGCGGACACGGAAGACAGGGACAAGGACAATCCTAACCCTATTTGTAGGCCTAAAATAATGTATACATTTGTGTCTTAGCAATTGAAGGTAAAATAATTAAAAACAGAACAAAGCTTATACAGTAAGAATATTAAAAAGGTCTCTGTGTATACAATGTGTGTTCTAAGCTATGTGGTATTCCAGATGGCTCAGAATGTTTTCAAAACTTCAGCTAAGCATGGTGATACACGCTTGCCTACAATCCCAGCTAAGGCAGGAGGACTGCCCTGATTTCAAGGCTAGCCTGGTCTATGTAGTGAGGCAAGGCCAGTCTGAACTACACAATGAGACTTGGTCTCAAAGAAAGTTTTACAAAATTAAAAAAATTAATAAAGCAAAAATGTGACAATAAGCCAAGGTTAACTTACTGACGCAAGGAAAGTACTGGCCATGAACTTACATACGGTGCAGCACAGAACACCTGTGAGGTCCAGGGCCGCGTGCAGTGTGCAGCAAGGGCTCAGGCCTCTGTTCTTTCACCTACCAGCCACGCAGCCCCTCTAGCCCTGCCAGTCCAATTTGCCAAAGCTCCACACAGGTGCACCATTTTTTTTTTTAAATCCTTACTGTTTTTCTGTGTTTAGACACACAAATACTTCACCCTGTTATAGCTGCCAACAGCATTCAGTATTCTGGACATGTCTTACAGCCCTGGAGCCATGGCTGTCCCATACAGCCAGGGGTGTGGACAGCTACACCAGCCAGGCTTGTGTTAAGTATATGCTATGTAAACACACAATGACATCACTTGCCACACCTACCTCTAACACACTGCCGTCTTTAAGCAACAGTGACTCTGTATGTATATACTTCCATTTAAATATCTGGAATTCAATTTATAATATAGTATGATATAGTTTAGGTTTTTTGTTTTTTTTTGGGGGGGGGGAACCAGGGATTGAACTCAGGCCCTTGCACTTGCCAGGCAAGCACTTATTCTACTAACCCATCTCCCCAGCTATAGTACTTGATTTAAGAAGGCCAGAGAGTTATGCTAGAATGATGCAATAAATCAGTCATTCTTTACAATGATACATTTATTCTATACCATTCTAAAATATACCAGAACTGGATTCTTTTATGCTTACTGACTTATGCTAGTGCCATAGTATTTTAATTAGAAATGCCTCTTATGTTCTTTAAGAAAAGATCTGTTCTTATTAGTATCGTTTTATAAAAATGATCAGGGTGTGTTTGAGCATTTTTTTTTAATTCAATAGTGCCACACGTTTACATATCTAACATGTGTTAGGGGTTTTTCTCAGGCTGAGAATACAGTTATGAACGAACCCCAGCATCTTGTCCCATGGGCGAGATGGAGCGGGGGAGGCAGATATGTAAAACATGCACACCACCATCACTGCCACAGTCAACAAGAATGTGAAAGTTAGTATTTGAGAAGGCAGTAAGAGTTCAAGCAAAATAAAACAAGGGGATGTTTTCCTGAGGCCAAGTTGCAGAAAGCACAGCACCCAGGAAAAGGGGTAAGAAGGACAAGGAGTCTTTAAGAAATGACCCAGGCTTCTTTTAGGTAAGGATCTCTCCAAGTCTTTCTTTGTTTGAATAATACATTATAGGAGGCAGGACCAGAAGCAGGGAGATCAGCAAATGGTTATTACAGCCACCTATGAGAAAGGCTGCATGACGAGAGCTAGTAAGAAAAATGAATGCAGAGAGAGGGTCAGAGCCTGAAAACATTTCGAAGGGTGACCCTGCAAGATTTCCTGCTGGATCAAGGGTGTGAGAGTAAGGTAGGTGTCAAGGATGACTCCAAAGGCACTTGATTATCTTTAATTTCCAAGTTTCAACCATGTGGAATTTCATACAGAACTTAAATAGTATTCAAAACAAATTATTCATGATAACTCAAAATGTATTTAAACTGGAATTCTTACAGAATTAGAAGGCTATTAATCAAGCAGAGGTAACTGACAAAATATGTAACAGCCTGGAGGGACAGGCATTGACCCATGGAAACAAACTAGACATCACAATTGTGTGCACTAGCTGAAAACCAGCCCCAATTACAGATATCCATTGTCCTGAAGCTACTGGCAAACCAACAATTTGTTTTTATTTGTCATTAACGATTGTGTGTTTATTTGAGAATGAGGCTTCTATCATCAAAACCATTCAAAAGAATATACACTTTCTTAATCTAGTCTCTACGGGACAGCACATGATATACCTAGTTAGGCCAGTAAGTAAACAGAATGGAAGATGAAAGATACATTCTAGGCTGGGGAATGAAATGAGAAGGAAAAGAAAAAAGGGAAAAAACATTTTTTGTGTAAAGTTTTACAAATTATTATCACAATTCAAAGTACAACATTAAAAAGCAAAATGTATTTTAAAATTAATTATAGCAAATATCCTTATAAAACAAATATGATTCCTTTAATTTTTTACTTTCCATGAAGCAGTTTTAATAACTTGCTATGATTTCAGGAATAAACAAGAATTCCATCAGAGATAAAATTAATAGAATCTTGCATTTACAAGTAAATTATTCTTAGCAATTAATGGCTATACGTAAGTATTAGTTCTAGGAATTGGCTCTATTCAGAGCTCGACAGGATACGCTAATAGAATTCTCCCCAGAACTATAGTATGTCCAGTGTAGCTGTGCATAAAACAGACAAAATTGACAGTGAAATGTGCCATATGAGAGTTTTAAAAAAATGAGTAAGAGTGAAGTCTCATTCTCAGATTTATCTTCTATCATTACTCACATAGAACCTTGATTCTCTTAGTAAATACTGCCTGGGCAGTGGCCTGTGCGAAGCTGCTGCCGGTGACTTCCGGACAATGGGCACAAGAGGCGAGTAAGCCCTGGTTATAGTTCAGTAGCACGGAAATATTATGTACAGACTTACAGACACAGTGTGGAAAATGCTACAGCGTGGATATGGAAATAGTTCTGAGAGAGATGAGAGCCAGAGCCATTGAGCACATCTGTTTCTTTTTACAACGAAGACACGTAAACTTAAACAGCTGTAGCTAGCTCCAGGAACAAACCGGACCTCATCACTGTGTCCAGCAGCTTTCAGGCCTTAACTACCAGAGTACACAATTTCAAATGGAGCCATTTCTAACGTGTTCTGCTGTGCGTATTGCATTTATAATGAGACTAAAATATTATACTTAAAAAGTGGCTTTGACCATGAGTAAAAGCAATGTTCCATTAGAATGAAAGCAACATAATTACCCATGTAAGGTTTGGAAACAAAACAATGTTGAAATTAGTCTGCTAAATTGACAACAGCTATATTTCATAAAATAGTCAACTGTGCATGGCTTTACCAGATTATCTGAGTATTTGCAAATGAATGTTTTACACTGTTCACCTTCATTTCAGTTTTCTCCCAGTTGCTATTTTAAGTCAATTTTCTCATTCCAATTATGTTTAAACTAGAAGTGTAGTGTTGTTATTTAAAGCACCGGCTAACTCTGGCATAACTGAGCAGTGTAATTAATTTAAACCTGCAGGCTGATTTTCACCTTCTCCTCTGATGGCAGAGACCCTGCAGAGGATGAGCGCAACCCAGCTGGAGCCAGGGAGAAGAGCCTGCCGAGAGGAGACCACTTGCCATGTGATATGACGAAGCAGGGGACAGAAAGCTGGAAAGGTTTTCCCTCCAAAGGAGTGTGCTGACGCCCTGCAATTCCCTGACATTCCACCGCAAAACAATGCTACATGTTGCAAAGTCTCCCAGCTTAAATGAGCTACACTTGATATGGCTTGAGGCTGTATAAAGGCAAACTGTAACTCACATGAAGATAAAGCCCAAATTGGATTTTATTCATCTGGTTATAAGTATGCACTGTCTACTCCAGAACAGTAATTTAAAATAGTCTCATCATTCTGTTCTTACCAATGTCTCATATCTTCTAAGGTCCTGCTGTGTCTTAACTTCAGTAACAAGAAGACACAAGAGTAAAAATTAAACCAACTGAGGAATAAAAGCCTCAGGTATGTACAAGTGACCTGAAAGGCTGCGCCATGATCTGTAGCTCACACTTTCCTCTTGGGAGCAGGGACACGGGTAGTAACCGGGAGGAGACTGTAAAAGGTCAAAGTTCAGTATAGTTTTAAAGCATAGACTCCATGTTATACACTATAATACATCCAAGAAGTAAGCATTAATTTATAAATTAACATAAAAATGAGTATGTCTGAATGTCATATTCAATTCTGGATTTTTTAAAAACGATGAATTCTCCAAATCATGTATTCAGTTGTTCATAATTTAAGGTTAGGGTATCCTGAGCCAGTAAGAAAATAGTAATGATTTAGGCAAAGAACTGTGGTTATGCTAAAGGGCAGCCCCCCTGAGAGGCAGAGGTGTGGACTGTGGTGCCTTTCTTGGGATTGCTTTGGTGGAGGAAAAAGGCTCTAACCCTTTTAAGGATGAACAATTAACATGGCTATAAACTTCTCTGGTTACATTTCAGGCAATCATTCCAATTGTTTGTTTCTGTAACAGATAATATATTCAAATACTTTTGCATAGAAGGCACAAGTATTCATTCATTTCATAAATATTTATTTTAGGTCTGCTGTTGCTAGGCATTGTGATTAGCACAGAGTCTGAAACATACAAGTGCAAGCAGCTAATACTAAGTTATGCAGACCAATGTTAATGCCTCTCCAATAGAAGACAACTACATTCACAAATATTCATAGAATTTTGTATGCCTATTTTAGTTTCTTATATTTAGTAGGAAAAATCTAAGCCAGCAGTGAATATGTTAACATTTTGATCAAGATATTTAAAATACTGGATCTAAAGTCCTTGGAACAGAAGACAAAATGTATGTACAGCAAAACAGAGTTTATCTTGAATAGAGGGTCAGATAAGTTCCAAATCCTTCAGTACTCAATATATCTGAATTCTGAAGGAGTACAGAGACAGCAACAGGCATTTTTGAAGCACTATGTTGCATAACTGCATACTGTAGTTTAAAATACTTGATGTTCCCAGACATACGGTGGCTGAGGTTTGACACAGCCCCAGCGTTATTAGCAGAGAGGCTTTGATGTGACAACTGTACTGCACTGTCACTCAGAGGTGCCACCTTATAGCACAATGTAGCCATCTCCAGTCCTGAGAACAGAGAGATGCAGCATCTGTACCTGCCTGGATACCGCAAATCCTTCTTAATTCCCAGAGAGGTGCTTCTAAAATGAGTCAATGTTCTCCTACGTTCATTAAGCATTCTTATTCCATGACATACATACAAATCCAGGACAAAGTGTTCAAAGCATCCACACTTCTCTCAAGCTAAAAAGTCACAGAACACTTCTCTCTCCAAAGTACCTGTTTCTCTAAAGAAGAAAGTGAAAGCAGTTTGGCTTTAACATATTACTCAAAAACAATAAGAAATTTACAGCTTCTGGAAAAGAAAATAAAAAATGTCTCTAATGAGGGAAAGAGAGCAGCAGAGAGAGGCTCTGGACTCTCGAGGGCATGTGGGAGCTTGGGTAGGACCAGCGCAATCAGGTGGTCCGACTGCCTCAACTCCAAGTGAGCAGAGGGAGGGGAGGCCAGCCGTGGCCTGAGAACACTGCGCAAGGTGGTGGCCAGGCTAAAGGGGATTTTACTCCCTGTCTACGTTACTAAAGAGCAGGGATACTCAAGCTGCTCATGGACGTTTAGCAGACATTTCCTGTGCCTGATGTGGTGTGCAAATAAGAGCTCACTTTAATACTTGCAGCAATGCTAAGGGATGGGGAAGTCTGATCCTTTCTAGTTGGTACATGGAGAAACTGAGGTACAGAGACATTGCCCAACTTGCTCATGTTACACAGGCCCCAAGTAGCACAGCTGGGATTTGAACCTACACTGTTTGGATGTGGAGCATAAACTTTCAGTCACGACTCCTCTCTGTCTGTGGGAGAGACTTGAAGCTTTTATCCAGAAGTGCACAGAGCCAGCAAGGGGAAAAACTGATCTAAGGTCCTTTAGCAGCAATAAAAAACATTCACACAAACACTTCCTGCTCCCAATGCCATTTCCACCTGCTAGCAGCATACCTTACCCTTTTATGTCTAGGAGAACAAAGCTTGCCACGAGGAATGCGTGACTCAGGTCTTCAAGTTCTAATGACTCTGGACTTACGAAGCTTCCTGCACCTCAGTTTCCCAAGACTGGGGTAATAGCAACTACCTCCTACTTCACAGTTACTGTGAATATACATTAAGAAGATGCATCCTAAAAATTAATAATCAGTATCTGTCAACCACTATTACTACCTTGCAACTGCTATTAACAACAAGATGTTTGAAAAACTAACTATCTTGTACAATTTTATATGCACAGGAAAGACAATATGAAACTGTATAGCTGCAGTATTATAAAGCAGTACAGCCCAGGGAGAGGAAAGATGCGTATTTAATCTTTCCTAAATTACTTCTTTTGAAGCAAAAGTTAAGTGAATACAAATCTCAAATACATGTGGATGCTTTTTAAAATCCTGACACGTAATTCCATGATTCTACCAGAGCGTGTTAACTGTCTCTTTTTTTCGCAGTACAGAACACTGTGTGAAGGCACAGGGCTAGCTCCAGCGGCACATGCATCTGCTTACTTATATACAATCTTCTTTCCCATCAGGAACACTGTCCATCAGCAACAGGGGGTTCCTGGACAATGTCCCATCAAGGGCAGGTATGGAAGAAAGAAACTTCACCAGTCCTTACAACTGCAAGCATCATTTGTAGTAAGTTTGCTGATCAGACTTGCATATTTCAGGAATAAAATTTTTCTTTCATGTTAAATAAAGGAAATTTTTTTCTTCATCTATATAGTAGCATAATAATTATCGTTTCATAGTACCTGTCTTGAAGGAGCCCCGCAATAACTGTTTAGTGGTTTTAAACGAAAACAAAACAAATGAATTTGTCTCACTTCTCTTAGTTAGGAGAGGGCTGAAGACCTAGCAGGGAGACTGGGTTACTATTTAGCAAATAATCACCCACCTTCGTGAGTAGGGTGGACTTCTATGTCCTACTGACAGTTGGTGTGAACAGTGAGGTATTAATAGCACTGACACAGCAGAGGCTTGAAGTAAGCCTGCAGTGTCGTCCGCCTTTTGCTATCCACAGAGGGTCTTTCCATAGTTGCTACCCAAGCAAGGATGACCTGAAGGTCAGCTTGCCACACAAGCATAAGCAACTGAGTGACATGTACTGCTGCACAATGCTGACTTGGGGGTTTTGTTTTGAGGACAAGGAGCAGGAGCA
Organism: Tympanoctomys barrerae; assembly: GCA_002564285.1. Taxonomy (NCBI): domain Eukaryota; kingdom Metazoa; phylum Chordata; class Mammalia; order Rodentia; family Octodontidae; genus Tympanoctomys; species Tympanoctomys barrerae. The sequence continues at coordinate 2,182 of NDGN011398636.1, read as the reverse complement.
GAGCTACCCGTCCACGCAGGTTCTGGCCCAGTATTACAATGGGCCATCAAACGGGTTTCCTCTTGGTCTTTAGCTTCAACCTTCTGCTTGGGCTACCTGCCCACTTGGAAGAATCCCCTGATAGCGTCTGTGAAAGCACTTTGCATACAATAAGGAGCTATGCAATGCACGCTAATATCATCAATCAAGCACTTAACATTTCTGCCATTGTTCTATGTTTCTATGAATTTTCAGTGGCTGAGAAAGCATGTGACTTCTCAGATTATTGAACACCACTGCTATGCTCTGTGCTGGTAGTATTTGCAGGAAGAGATATGCATACATCCTACCCTTCACTCAAACATGCAGTCCCAGGTCCCCTTGGGGCGTGGAGTCACCACTCTGAAGGGCTGCTTGCAAAAGCCCTGGCCTCGCGGGTCTCACCTCTGCCTTGAAGACCCAGCTCTCTACTCAGACTCAAGAGCAACCTGAAAACAGCGGTAAATCTTCCTGTCTTACATCCAACCAGTTCCCCATCTCCCTTTTTGGATCTTAATTTTTAAAGTAATATTCAGAAAGGGACCCAAAAGTTCAGGCGTTAGAGGACTTCTTACATGCATTAAAGACAAAAAGTGTTGGCTAGCTTACGGTGATGCCCACTGCTGTACAAAAACTTATCCAATGGCTCTACTTTAAAGAAAATAATTCCTTCAGGAGTATAAATTTTATATTGCCATTTAATTTTGATCTCTATGTTTTGAGTAAAAGTTTGGTTTGTTTCTTAAATATGACTATTATCAAATGACACAAACTGGACAATAACTAGGGATTTTAATACTCTTGGGAGTATATAATGGAAGGGACAAAGCTTTTACTTGCTGATTAGTATTCTGTACGGTTGACTCAATGTGCCAACTACAGAACTTCGGAAGCTTAAGTGAGGGACTCAGCAGGGGGTCACCCTGATCCTGAGCTGCTGCAAGAGGAGGGCCTGGTGTGAGAGCTATACCTTAGGGGGGGGCTAACGCATATATGATATAAGGGAGCAAAAGAGGTGAGGAAGAGAGGCTGCTTACCCCTTTTTGCTCTTCTTGTCCTCTGCCACTGTGAACTACTGCCCCTGTGCCATGCCACCTTGTCTCAGAGCCAGCTGATTACAGACTGAAACACCCACAAACTGTCTGCTAAATAAGCCTTTTCTTCCTTAATTTGGGGTGCTAGGTATTTTATCCCAGCAACCAGAGAAAAGTAACTAAGACATATTCTGCATTGATTTTAGTGAAGTGAGGTGTGGAGGCTGACACTGCAAATGACAAGACTGCTAGAACAGGAACAGTGAAACTCGTTTCTTTAGAGTTTTAAAAAATAAGTCTACAATCAGAAGACTTGAAAATTTATTATTGCAGGGGAGCCCCAAAATGGGGGAGCAGGGACTGCTGGTGGCTCCACTTCTTCAGGACAACATATCTGGAACCTGGAGAGCAACAGCTAGGAGAGGAGCCCAAGAGAACAGACATTACCTGAAAGCCACGGGGAGGTGACAGAGAGGAAGACAGGGATAAACGATACAGAAGCAATCGACCACATCGCACAGGAGACCCCACAGCACTGCAGCTGCCGCGGACTAGACACGCTGGGAACCAAAGTGAAATTAATAACATTTCTGCTCACAGAGAACCAGAGAACTGCAACTGGACAGAAAGAATCACCTGCAACTGGAACCAGCAAGGAAAATGCAGACAGTGCTAACAGAGCGGCCTCCACAGTCAGCAGCTGGCGAGCGACCGCGGCACCAGAGCTCAAGGCTACAACCACGGAGGGCCGCCCCTGCAGGGAAGGGCTGAGACTGAACCTGGGTCCCAGAGCGGCCCTGGATGCTTCACTCTCCAGGTTACCAGAGTGGACGAGGGAAGGTCTGGCACTGGAGACTGCCCGCAGGTGGAGAGAGCAGACGGGAGCTGCGGCAGGGGCGGTGAGCACGGACCAGGCTCCCAGGGGGTAGGCCAGGGAGGCCAGGCTCAGCCGGAGCCATCAGGACCTGGAGCTCACGCAGGCGCCTGTTCCCACCGTGAGCAGAGCTCTACGCACAGCGAGGTGCTGGGGCGGACTGCACCTGAGAGCTCCAGCGGGAACACAGAGGGTGCTGCCGGAGCTCTGCTCCTTAACGCTGCGCCGAGGAAAGAGCCACACGTCCAAAGCAACA
>NDGN011398634.1:0-11683 GCA_002564285.1 Tympanoctomys barrerae | reverse complement strand
CACTCTGGGGGCAGAACCAATTGTGTCCCAGGGTGGGACCCCCACCAGCCGGAAGTGCATGGGAGTCACCCGGAAGTGCATGGGGAGTCATCGGGAGTCATCCGGCCAAGTTGATACAATGTATCAACCACTACACCAGCTTAGTTTAGTTAATTATCAGTTTGTGCTTGTGATCTGACTTGTCACTGTTGTGGGTCTTTTTACGCTGTCTTCCCTGGTGGTCTCTTTTTGTGGCATGTTTGTCTTTGGCACCTGGGACTTGACATCTAGCGCACTCCACTAAACCTTTTCTCTTTTCGAAAAGGAGTGATTCATACAATAGTATTTTAAGACAGCAGTCTAAACCTAATATCAAAATGTTTCCCAAGCCCCCAAACAATCATAGAATACATTTATCCTAGTCATCCTTTGCTGACCTATCTGCTGTTATTCTTCAATATTTATTCTTTTATTAATCACACACATTAGAAATTGCTTTGCTTTTTCTCAACAGAGACAGTATGTTGAAAATTATCTGTATATTCACCAATTGTTTCATGATTTTTGTCTTGCACCTCGCACCTCTCGTCTCAGTGCTAGAGATCCAACCCCAGGGCGTTGGGTATGCTAAACCAGCGCTTACCTTCCAGCCTTCAGCCTTGTTTTTTTTTTTTTTGCTTTCAGACAGTTCATGTTGACAGTAAGAATGCTCATTTTTATTTTTTACAATCTTGTCCCTAAAAGTAGCTCTCAGTTTCACAATTACAGATTAATAGTTTCAATACGCCGAGAATTCCCTTCAACTCCGAGCTGGAGTAAGTAACAAGTCTCTCTAGGAGGTAATTTCAGTGGCTCAGTGGACGAATGTTCCAAAAGTGTCCATGCTGAGCCTCGTGGAGAAAGCCTACTGCCACCCAGGCCTGCTGTCCCCGGGAGCACTTGTCCTTGCTTCTGCCTCTGCATCCAGGAGAGGAGCAACCTGAATGCCTTAGAACCTGGAAGCTGTCTGTGTAACTGCTTGCACCCCCAAACCAGGCTGCACCCCAAACACAGTCTGGGCGCTTCCTCAGCCCTCAGCTGTTGTGGACTGTGCTCTTGTTAACACTAAGCCACACCAGAGCTCGGCAGGGTTAGCCTGCCCTGCTGCCTGAGGTTGGGCCAGAGCCGCCCCACGTGAAACAGCAACTATGAATGCAACCTTCTTCGAGCTGACTCTGATGTGGGACCTTTCCTCCTGCGCAGGAAAGTCAATGGTGTGCAGCTTTGAAGAACCCACTCTAAGCCCTGACACAGCAGCTGGTCTACATGAACAGCTGATTATGTCTATAATATGATAGTGTCAATGTCATTTAGTTGGGTAATGGTCAGAGGGCAAAGTATATGCTACGTGCCTGGCACAGAGAATAAGTTAGTAGCATCTGGGAGCTAGTTCTGCTTTTAGAATGTGAAGTGGCACCTTTTCTTTTACATCTGTTAACTCTTTTAAAATGCTTCAAGTTTAATAACACCTATGACTTCTACCTATGGAGTACTTTTTTCTTCCCATATATTCATATGTTGTCTAGATAGTCATTGGCTTGTTAGAATAAAAAATAAAATCAACAATGGTGTTTAGACAACAGTGTTTAAGAGTTGAACAAAAACACTTGCTTAAAAATTCATCCCATCTCTGCTCTTAGTGATGAAGGGTCTCAATAAACACTAAAAGTCTAATGATTGTTTATTGGTTTTCATGTGAGAGAGTGTGACCACCTCAGAGAAGCAGAAAGAATATAAAATTAATTAGTGTTGATCACGGTAGTCTGTCATCCTATAAGATTTATACAACACCTGCTTTGAGTATTTTTGAATTCATGAAGAGAATGAGCATAACAAACTGGCATTGGACAAACAAGCCACCTAATTAAAAAGCTTTCAGGGCCAGAAACAAAACAGAAATGAATCCTGGAGAATGCTGTTTGCTGAAGTTAATGGGTCATTAATACTACATAAAATGCTCATGCATAGAATAACTTTATTTTTCAACTTATTCCAGGCATAGCTTTTGACAAGAGACTCATTTCGGCAAATTTACCTGGCTTTTAGTTGTTTGGGGTGCTCATGCAAGACCAGGAACCATTACTATCTTCTTAAATTACAGCACATAGGGGACTGGGCAACCTGACAGGATATTAGGCAACTAATAGAAAGAAAGATGTAGCAGTGACAGGGTTTTCAGGACAAGTTGCAACCCATAGTCCACAATCCACAACCCACAATCAGTGAAAAGTTCAGAAAACCTGAGTGCTCTCTTGGCCCCACAAGATAGATATGTGTGGGAGAGGCTGGCGTGGTGTTACCTACCGCAGGAACTAAATAGGGATTAACTGAATGAAGTTAAGGAAACATTTTGAGTTTTGCGGCATAGTATTTGCATGTCTATCTGCAGCTCTCATTGGCTGTCTAACTTCGGTCCTGGCCCACATTTCACCCGCCTGTGGGAGTCCATGCGGGTGGAAAGGAGCGTGCCACCAAGTCAGCCTCTGTCTGTGGCTCCCTGAGGCTCTTAGTTTGTATGCAGAGGTCTGTCATGTATCCCGTGAAGGTTTAAATTGATTCTGAGCTAATAATATCCACGATGGACGAGAGCTGACTAACTTGGGAGGTGGCAGCGTGCCACTGAGGAGAGGATCGTCGCCCAGCCGGTCACCGTCCCTTGAGACCTTGTCCTCGTCACCAAGGTGGCTCTGCTCCCAGGCCTGCTGCATCTTGGGCTCGCTTGGCAGTGTTTCTGAAGGGTTCATGTGAGAGGACTTACGGCCATCTCTGCAGGTGGATTGGATTGTTTTGGAAAAATATCTAAAATATATGCCTTTAAAAATCTAAGCCATATTGTTTTGTTCCTTATATTACAACAATAATTTATTGCCACTTGGCAGAATTCCTCTGTGTTACCAGCAAGTAGCTAGCTATAAGGTTAATTATTTATTAAAAAGTGCTAAGCAGGATAAAGCTATGCCTCCTAGGGAACTGTTCAGTTTGTTGGAACTCTAACAAGTTTCTTTGATTTTTCTTTCTTGGCATTCACCCCTTCCATAAACAGGGCATAGCGTTTAGGGCTGACGGGCACCTTGCCTCATTTCTCTTCCTTATTTTTCCCTAGGTCAAGTACAACGGCTGTTCTTCTCCCAGCAGAGCACCTCTCCGAGCTGGCTGTACACATTGCTCACCAGGACTGGACATCTGCGGACCAGCATGGAGCGGTGGGGGTGGCCCTGTGATCACGGCCTAAGCTGGGCTGCCTCCTGAGATGGCACTCAGCGACGCAGAGTTAAAATTGCCGCCAAGTTCTAATCTCCTGGCTCTGGGTCTCTTGGTCACCACTCTGCGTCGCTGAGTGCCATCTCAGATGTCCAGAGAGAACTGGAGGAAAGGAGGAAAGGAGGCTGGGCAACTGGGAATAAGCCGTGAATCATGAAAAAAGATCGTCATGACCAGGAACGGCGTTGTGGGGAGCCACTCAGACTGCTTCAAAGCTCAGGGTGTCTGAAGACTCCTTAGGGCCTGCGTGTGTAGCACAGGTGCGCAGCAGCATGAAGTTATACAACCATGAGTTAGTGCAGGTAAGCACACACACGCTGGTTACAGCACTATTTAAGAAGGTAAATATGAATGCATAACAGCGTGTGTAAGGATTGTACACTCAGTGTGCGGGCTGCTCCTGCACTCTGGGGCTCTGCTCTGCTCCGTGCTGCCTGCTATGTTGCTGGTGCCTTTCACGCATGCATTCTTTAACCTGTGACCTCACCTGTAAACACCTCCTTTGGGCCCCCTGAGCAGGCCTACACCTGTGTGGTCAGCAGGACACTGAGACGAGTGGCCCCTGGTGTTTTGGGAAACAGCACCTGAAGGTGAGGGAGAGTTCTGCGGATGGCTGGGAAGCAACCTGCGGCCTTGGCACGGCTACCTGAAGCCGCCTTCCTGGCAGCCTAGGACTGGGAGGACTCAGAATCAGTCCATTTGGAGGTTGGTGATGTCTTGCAAACCTTGGAAGTGATAGACAGTAACTCAAGAGGCAGATTCCGTGTCTGGCAAGTAGATCAGTGACATCAGATAGAGAAGAACCTGGCACAATGGTGGGCCGCGGTGGAGCTGATGTTGTGAGGCGAGTTGTGGGAAACACTGTATCCTCCAGAAAGGTCCCCAGAAGCTAAGTCCTGTGTCTAGGGAAACCCCTGGAAGAATACTCTTACGTTGTGTGCTAATCTGGCTATTTGTCAAAAAGGACAGGAACCCTTAGGGGGAGGGCTGGAAGGCCACTCACCTCCACTCAGCACACTGTACACAGTCTGTACAGCCTCGGGGCTGTTGGGGCTGGGAAGCAACTAAAGCCGGGGTGGGTGAGGCAGTGCTCACGAGGCTGCTGTGGCTGTGGGAAACGGAGCTGAGGGCGTGCGGCTGCGCCTACGAAGATGTCACGAGAGTCTAGCGTAGCAAGCGCTTCCTCTTGGGACGGGCTCTGCAGGATGTGCGGAGGAAGCGCCAGGTAACGACTGTGATGAACTGGTTGATGGCGGTGGCTTGCCTGGATCCGGCAAAGACGACCTGCAGGAGACAGGCACTAAGCGGACAACCTGTCTGGACTTGATAACTGTGCTACGTGGAATGGGCTCGAGGCAGGGGATGCTTGCGCTGCAGAACCACAGCCCAGATGAAGAGTGGCTGGCAGCATGCGTGAAGAAGGACCTGGCGAGTGGACCAGTGGAGCGCTTGGGTCCGGGGCAGCCCTGCCAGCCCCCTTCCCAGACCACCCCATCCATGAGACATGGAAATGGAGCAACAAGGTAGGGCGAGATCTGTAAAAAATTGTTCAACATCAAAGGAAAAAGCGAACGGGGGCCTTGGGCAAGGGGCCTGCTCCCCGCCCCCCGACAGACTGTGGGGCCACTGGTGATCGGTAAGTGCTAGGCTTGGGCAGACCGGCTGCCTGCTGGCCAGCCCCAGCTTGGGTTGACAGGGCAGCCTTTGGCAGTGTCGCTGACTCTGTGATGCAGTTGTGCCGAGCCACAATATCGGCTGATGGGCCCAGCCAGAATGCCGAAGCAGCCCTGGGAAGCGGGAAGTGACGCTGGCCTTTTACTCCAATTAGGAGGCGGGCTGAGGCACCCACATCACATGTGGACTATTTACTGGTCCCCAAAGAAGGCGCACCGTGTACTAGTGCCGGTGGGTAGAGGAGCGAAGTCGGTGTATGGCAGCCAGATGGTGTTACAGGACCTGCCACATGCAGGGGAGGGTATGAGGTTACTGTGTCAAGCTCCGGAAGGCCCAGGTGACTTTGGCTTTTGGACGCTTGCTCCCATGTCCTTGTGATAGTTGTTCCTCCAGTTGCTGAATAAATTCTGTGGGTGGACATGCTGATTGGTTCTTGTCTCCGCAGGGGGAATTCCCATTGTGGATTTGCACGGTAAAAACTGGAGTTTGAAGGCATTCACACCCTCACTGCTGAGTCTCTGCCAGGCCATGTAGGTTGTGTGTGTGAACCAGCACCAGCTACCTGGAGGTTAGAAAACAATGAGACAGACTTGAGATCAGAAAAAGCAGGGGGGATACGCCCTGGACAGAGCCTTTCAGTATGGACTATTCAGAAGCCAGGCGGGCGGAGGCGGATGACTGTGGAGTCTCACGCTGACGCTGGCAACCCAGGCCCTGGCCACCTGAGCCAACCCACCTTCTGTGTCACTGTTTTGTGTTGATGATGTTGTGCTAACCTCTGATTGTCTTGTAGATTTAAAAGGCACCATGCATAGTCTGAAGGAAGCTTTGCTGCCAGGGGATGGCTGTGGACAAGGGCCAGGGAACGTGGCCTGTCTGTCACGTTTTTGGGTGTTATCCAGATGGGTAAGACAAAAATAATTCCCAGTGCTGTTACTGATAAGATGCCAGCACAGCCCAGACCCGTGGCAGTGCACCAGCTACAGGTGCACGTGGGCTTGCTAGGGTTCTGGGAGGTGTTCACACCCCACCTAGCTACAGCGCTGTAACTTTTCATAGTGGATGATCCAGGAGGTGCTCCAAGCTGCTGGACACATGCAGTAGCAGCTGCTTTTCAGAGCTCAAGGAGGGCTGTTGCTCAGATGCAAGGCCCATAAGTTGTTGGCCCTACCCTGCCATTTACTCTGACTTTCTGTGTGGGTGATGGCGGGTTTGGCTGGAGCCCACGGCCGAAGCAGAGAGCAGAAGCGCGCTCTTGGGTTTTGGTCACAGGTGTGGAAGGCAGCCAAGAGCCAGTGTTCCTTCATTGAGAAACAACAGTGCTGCACCCTGCTCCACATGCCTGTGAGGAATCATGGGACCGACAGCGGGCTGGTTATGGGGCGCCCCAGGAGTGGAGTGGCACAGGTCTGCACACTCACTCACTGGGAGATGTACCTCCAAAAGGGGCTTCTTCTTTCTCAGCAAGCCTGTTGGCAGCCAAACCGGCAATGATTTTGAGACCTGTGGTGTACAGAGCCCAGGAATCTGTCTGGGAGGACAGACTACACAACTTGACACCTTAGTGCCTGTACAAAAAAGGAAACAGGACCTCCAGCTGAGGCTGGATACCCTGGTGGTCTAGCTGCGACCCCGTCCTGCAGTGGACAGCAGCCACTCTCCAGACCAATACTGAAGTACTCTGGTTTGGATCCAACACAAGAAGGTCAAGCCAAGGGGTAGAGCTGCAGACAGTGTGATTGTGATGCATGACAAAGACCCCCTAAGTGTGTATATGGACAGTTGGGCCGTCTAGAGAGGCCTGACATTCTGTCTGCCTGTTTGCACAGCTCTTCTGTGACAGATGAGGCACTGTCCCTTGTGGGGTGCTGGCCTATGGGGAGATGAATGGCAGAGTGGCCCAAAAGCTGACCAGGTAGGATACCATGGTTCGGCGTGCAAGCCCCCTTCTCTTGCCAGGAAATGACTTGGCAGATGCCTTGACCAGGCGTTGCAATCACAGGCATTATGCTTCCACGAGGAAGAGCTTCTGACTGGGGCAGGACCAGAAGCTTGGCCCTCCAGGTTGAAGCCCTTGCTCAGCACGCAGCCAGGCTGTGAATGTCCTGTGCCAGGCTTTGATATCACTTCTGAGTGAAACTTCAAATGAAAGCAGTGGCTTTGCAAAACCATGTGGTTTTTGATTTGCTAACTGTACTGCAAGGAGGTATTTGTGGCCTGTTGCGTATAGAATGTTTCGTTTATACACCTCAGCCCTTGAGGGGGTGGGCGTGGGGAACCCCTCAGAACTGCTTCAAAGCACAAGGGTTTCTAAGGATACCAGTTGTCTAGCACAGGAGTACAGCAGATAAATTTATGTGACTTATGATTTGTATCTAGCTGTCCCCCCAAAGCCTCATGCAGTCATTGGGGAAGTTTCTAGAGTTTGTGGTTAATTCATGATCCAATGCTGGGATTATGGGTGTGAGTGCTGCACCCTTCCTGGGGCAGATAACCTGAATACATTATAGGAAAGGAGAGAAGCTTGCTAGCTGCTGCAGCCGCTGCTCCTCCCCTCGCTCTTTGCTTTTTCTTTTACTTTAAATAATATTTACTTGTTCACATTCATCACCTGTTATGGGCAATTCTTTGGGTGGGACAGCAAGGGCCTGTGTACGTGAGGTCATACTCTTTATCTTCCAGTTTAAAAGTCTGAGCGTCCAGGTGTTGTTATGTTTGGACAAATCAAAGGACTGCTGATGTATGGGTTGTGTTGAGTTTTCACCGTGTCTATAGATGACCAAAGAAGAGGATGTAATTTAAACTTAAGTTTTGCCTAGACACAAGGCAAGTCTTTGGAACATCCAAATGACAAAGCTACTCATCCACCTACTCATCTGCTCATACAACAATATTCGTGAGCTCCAAATAATAATTTGGCCTCATTCTAAAAGCTGACAATATAGAGGCACACTATCCAAGTTCTAGAGGACCCCAAGGCTGATGCTGTGTGTATGTGTGTCTGTGTACATGTGTATTTAGACAACAAACATATAGTGACAAAGATCAGACAGTGATAAAAATCACACAGAAAATTTATGTCTACAAAGTGATTAGCTTGTTTGCTATTCTTTGAATTGCTGAGGTGTCCGCTCTGTAGCTTCCGAGGCACATTACTGTGAACAAAATGGCATGTTCATTACTAAACCACATAGTTACTGTGCATGTCGGCCATTTAATATGTGAGATATTGCTTTCCACAAAGATAGACTACATTTTAAGATAGAGTGCATATTATTTTCAATTTTACAGATAAAATTGCTAAGCAAATCAGACCTTCAGAATTCAGCAAAATAACCCAATAGAGTACAATAGTCCAGAGTAGTACTGGGTTATCAACAGAACTGGCAATTGTCAGAAGTTGTTGACTTGAGCCTTTTACAGCTCAACATATTAATATGGCTTTACTTTTTATACTTTGTGGTTACACTTTTCTACTGGATGGTTAAGACCAAGTTAATGCAAGACCTATATAAGTAAAAATGTAACTTTTGTATCTGACAAGGTCCGTCAAATGCCCCCAGGAGGTCCTTTAATGACCTTTCCAAATATAGCGTCTCTAGCAGCAATGGGCACCCATCTCTGACAAAACAAAACAAAAAAGGGGATATAAATAGAGGACCATTTTGTAGTGGAAAAAATATGTATATACAGAATAGTTAGGATAGACATACAGCTGCTTTCTCTTAAGCTCAATGGGAAGAAAGCTTTGTACTATATTGTTTAGACAAGATATCATCTCTTCGTCTTGTCCTCTGAATAACTACTACAAAGCCAACAATGTGCAGTATATTAATTATTGTAACTGTCCTACTAACCTGCTTTGAAACTGTTTCATTGTTATTTTTTCTCTTTAAAATGAATAAAAAATAATAAAAAGAATATTATTGTTAACTGAATTGCTGAGAGGGAAGGCAGTCATAAGGAGCATTCTCCCAGCTACCTAAAGCGCTGCATTCTGCATGGGAAAGAGCTCTCGAGCACAGAGAGTGTAGCCGAATGAAGGACCTTGCTGTGGAGAACTGAAGCAGGCCTGGCACGAGGAAGCTGCGGCCTTGCAAGCGTTCATGCCCTGGAGGAGCCAGCAGCGTGCTACCTGCGGGTGCTTCTCCTCAGCACTGCAGGGGACGCCAGCGGCAGCTATTGCCTCTGTGTGGAATGTGAGGACCCTCCATAGGAGCGAGTTTGTCTTGTCAGCACTTGGAAAGCTGTGAGGAGTTTGTTGTGTTCAGAGACAGAGACACACTGATGGAAAGAGCGAGGATGACACTTGTAGTTAATGTGGGAAAAACATGATGCTCATGCTCGCCTAATTTGCTCCTCTGCCGTTAAACTGTCTTCACTAAACCATGACTATTTCTTCTGTTCTTATTATAAATATCTTCCTAGTGGAACAACTCATGTTAGTTAGAAGGACTTGCCAGCAAATCTTACTCTAAAACTTGGAAATTACTGAGACATCCAGCAGGTCCTAGGCATGATATGAAACTTTGTGTGCATGAATGTACTTGTTTTTTCTTTTTAACCTTCTTATTTTTTCTCTTCCTCTGACATTTGAATCAGAGCTTTGGATTTAGAAAGTATAAGATGTCAGTGTGTGTGTGTGTGTGTGCGCGCGCGCACGCACGCACGAGGGATCATACCAAACTTTATTCTGAAAGGCAAGGGTTGTCCCTCTGAGGTGGTGGCCCACTTGGCAGTGATTGGCAATAAAGCATAAACAAAGGAATCAGCTAAAGAGGATGCTCCCTACTGGGGAAGCAGAAAGAAAAGCCAAGGATTAAAGGTGGTGAGCGTGGAAGGTTTGAAATACAGAGACAGATATTCTAGTGTGCATGATAAAAAAAAGAAATTTTACTTTCATATGCCATAAAAATGGAGGAATTTAAGTTAAATATTTATTCAGAAAGTCTTGAAGCAGTCTTTGTAGGAAGTGGTTTTCCTTTGTGAATTACATGCCCTGTTTAATCGCATCTCAATTGGACGTCTCAAGATGGGGCACCATCTTCTCCACTCCTGGCTGAGCATGTTGTATTGATGTCCTCACCTTTGTTTTGAGTGTTTCCTGTCAACTTTGATTAAAATAATCAGAAATGTAGACGTAAAACTTCCAAACTCTGATGAAAGAAACTAAAACATAGAGTCACGCCACGTTGGGATAAGAAGGAGTTAAAATAAAGATGTGCGAAATGACCTGCATGGCATCTGGGAGGAGGAATGGAAAACAGAACTACCACAGCAAAGGCAGTAACCAAGGACACTTGGAACTTCACAAGGTCATGCTGTTTTCATGTCCTTATGCCCAGATGCCTACCAGGATTTCATGTATAGCTAAAACATTAATCTTAGGGCACATGATAAGAGTTTGTTTTGTTAACTGAAAGTAACCTAAAGGTTGGGACTCAATATACATAAAAATAAAGACCTAAGGTGGCACGGCAGCCTTTTGCTTGAGCTCACATATCTTGAACCCACATATCTCTGTTGGGGCCAGCACCCGTGAGTCTTTCCAACAATACCACACTTGATTCAGACACATCTTCAGGGTTTATTGACTCACAGCCCATCTGAGTGTTCGGACTTCAGCTCAGGCACTGATCTGACCCTGGAGTTGATCCAGTGTCTCTGACTGCAGGAAGATTGGCAAGACCCCCAAGGGAAACCCTTCACATAATGCCTAGAAAACACATGGCAGACATCCATGGGTCTGTGGTGGACAGAGCACCTAGGAGCCAGGTCTTCAGGGGACTCTAACGTCTCATTTCCCAACACATAAGCTGTTGAGAGAAGGAAAATACTCTACTCTGTATCAGAGACAGGACCTGGGCAAGGGAGCAAATGCCTCTCAACTCTGAAGTGCTCTGAAGAGAGCTGGCATGAGATGATCTACCTCTTACACAATCTCTCCCAGTGAGGACAGCTCCCCTGCCCAGACCATTCCCTCTGAGGGACTCACCTGGAGGGTGAGATCTGCCACCCCAGCTGGGATCCTCAGAGGGGCCAAAGGTGCAGAACTGTAGGCACCAGTAATCCTCTTGAGAAAGGAATCTGTATTTTAACCAGAACCTTGTGATTCAGATGAGAGTGCAAGCCGAGGCACCCTGGGCTGGGAATTCTCTGCCAGAAATTCCTCTGACCAGAGCAGAACATCTTGGACTTCCCAAGCAGTGCGTGGTAGTCACCAGGCCTCTCCATGTTTGACAAGTTTTGTGGACTGATTCTTTGCTAGTAATTGTAATACTAGCTTGAGTAATTCATGTGTCTATTCCAGTTCTGTTCAGTTTTAGTGAGACCCTCAGACTGGTTCCTGACACTGTTTTTCTGGTTCCTGACACTAGTCTTCTGACTCTGACAAAGAGGCTGGAAGAGGACTTGAAGGAGGCAGAGAGCAGCTTGAGTCTACCCTGCAAGTGTGCTGTGGCCAGACCCTCCCCTCAGTCCTTTCCTTTGTCACCTTTCTTCCTTTCCAAGTTGCATCTAGTAGGATCCTTGACTTGGGGACAAAGTTAATCAGAAAAATTCCCTTGAGGTTTATATTTGTTTCTGTTGTGTGATGGATTGCATTTCTTGATTTGTGTGTGTTGAACCATCCTTGCTTCATCAGAATGAAGCTTATTTGGCCATGGTCTTTTTGATGATTTGTTGAATTGTGTTTGCTACAACCTTTGTTGAGGATTTTTGAATCTGTTTT
>NDGN011398631.1:0-19174 GCA_002564285.1 Tympanoctomys barrerae | reverse complement strand
AGGGATTGAACTCAGGACCCTGCGCTTGCCAGGCAAGCACTTATTCTACTGAACTATCTCCCTGGCTCCCTCCATCCTTTGTATTTCACATATGCAGACAGTATTTAAAAACTACCTGAAAGGAAGACAACCAAATGATAATTCTCGAATATTGAAATGATAGTATCTTTCTCATTTCTGTATGTTCCTTTATTTCCTGATAGACATTGTATTTGTTCATTCAGTGAGTTGATTGGGTGTGGGTTAGGGGATACAGTAATTCTTGCTATCATCAACTAACCCATAATTTATAAAAAAGCTATACCAATTTGTTACATTGAAATGTAGATTTAGACCCTTTTAAGTTTGTTTTAGCACCTTGTTTTGTGGGTTGTGGAAGAAAGTAAAGGAGGCTTGGGGGCCAGGGAGATGGCTCAGTGGAATAAGAGCTTCCCTGGCAAGCGCGAGGGCCTGAGTTCAGTTCCTGATTCTGCTAAAAAAAAAAAAAAAAAAAAGAAAGTAAGTAAGTAAAGGAGGCTTTCTGCAGAAAGAAGAATATTGCAAGGGCTGGCCAGATAGCTCAGCAGATTAAAGTGCCTGCTTAGGCAGATGCCAGGGATTCCATCCCTGGCCTGCCATGCCAGCTCCCCCCCTGGGGCGCACTGAGATGTTGAATGAGATGGTATAGTGGTGTGTGCCTGTAATCACAGCGCTTGGGAGGCTGAAAAATAGGAAGGATCACTAGGAGTTCGATCGGTGTGGTGAGACCCTGTAGACCCTGTACTAGAAAAGGAAGGAAGGAAGGAAGAAAGAAAGAAAAGAAAAGAAAAGAAAAGAAAAGAAAAGAAAAGAAAAGAAAAGAAATTGCAAAATATTTTCCTTGGTTGGTTGTTTGTTTTTGTGGCCAGCTCAGCCCACTCTGGGGGTGGGACTGGTGCAGTCCCTGCGCTTTGCTTAAGCTTGCCTAAGCAGGTGCTTTAGATTGCTGAGCTATCTCTCCAGCCTTTTCCTGGTTTTTAATGATAGTAAAATATTTTTATTCCTTCAAAATAAACTAGTCCAGATACAATCTCCTTTGTGTACCTTTAAAGAAGAATTTTTTCTTTTAATATAACAATGAAAATGAGGCAAGACTTTAGACAGGCCAGTAAAGATTGTTTTGTCATGTAAAGATTATTTTTGTTCTTTTGGAAATCATATGTTCTAATTTTCTTCCATGTATTCTGGCACTTAACTTTGTAATGTTTTGCTTTGTAATTTCCTTTCACGGTGTTTAGCTCAAACCCAGGTCTTTGAGCATGCTTTGTAAGTGCTCAACCTTTAACTATATCTCTATCTCTTCTTAAATTTTATTTTAAGACAAGGTTTTACTAAATTGTCTCTTAGCCTCAGACTTACAGTCCTCCTGCTTTAGCCTCCTCAGTGGAGTTTATAGGTATATGTCATTGTACTGGCTCCTGGCCTCATTCTTTTAAATATTGAAAGACCTGATACATAAACAGAGTAGTTATTGAATGTTTAATATGCCACGTACATTCCTAGTTTTCATAAAAAGTCAGAATAATGAATAATTTTCTTCTGAGATGATAACCATAAGGGAATATTCTAATATATTAAAATGAAATTCAATGGGAAATTGGCATCATTTTCATTTATTCATTAGCAAGAATTCCCATAAATGTTGATACAGCAGAAGTAAAGTATATATTACTCCTATATGAGTTGAAATAAAGATTTTTGCTGTAGATTTTTTATAGTTTGAATTTATCAGATGCCTGGACTGTAGCCAGTCGCTCATATTTCAACTTTGTTTTGTCATGACTTCACACATACTGTATCCCAGGATATCCAACAGATCTAAATTTGTAAGTTTTAGTTTTAGAACAGTTCAGAAATAATCATGAAGCATAGAGTATGTGAAACCCTAAAATTAAACAGTTTTAAAATGAGTAGCAAGCTGATGAATTTGAGAGTGAAAGTTGACTAGGAATATTGCTATGCTGTAAAGTAGCCAAAGTTAAGGAGGAAGCCTATTAAATGATAAAATAAAATTGTGTATGTGACTTGAGCATGTCTCATCTGCCTTTCTGTAAAATGTGTACATCATTGCCATCTCTGGGTAGTGTGAATTAGGCAGTTACTTCAGTATGGGCTTTGATTGACTGTCACTGTTAGAACAACCAGTTGTACATATCAAGGCAGTAATTTATGTAACCAGTGGTAATAGGGAACATTGGGAAAACTTGAACTTTGGCCAGACCAAAGCATACCCTCTTGTAAAGAGGATCTTTGTTTTCTTTACACTATATCCCTCTGGCTGAGCCAATTCATCTTAAAAAAAAAAAAAAAAACCCTATTTATCTATTTTACATATTTGTGACAGGGTTTCGCTACACATTTCAGACTCATAGTGATCCTTCTGTCTCAGCCTCCCCTGGGATTACAGATATGCGCCAACACACCTGGTTTTGGTGGCTGGCATGGTGGCATGCAGTAATGGAGATCAAACTGAGGTCCTTGCACTTGCCACGCAGGCACTTAGACCATAGAGCTGTCTCTTCGGCCCAAGCCAATTCATCTGGATGTGATTTTATCTACCTGGGAAATTAAAATGTAAAGGATTCAAAAAGGAGAAAATATACATTCTATTGTGATTTAGTTCTCTTGAACCCCATATTCTCTCTAGGAAGACTTTTCATGCCTTTAATGATAGTTTTAACCTATGGCATTTTTAGTTAGCAGCATACAAGTTTGAACTTGATTAAATAGCACAGTGAATATATTTTAAAAACGTTTCCACAGCAAAGTCTTTTCCCTTTATCTACTGTGTTCTGCTTTTATTTTGTTTTCCCTATACTATGGTTTTTGTTAGACTAGGGGTTGGCCTCCATAACCACCCATCTATTTCTACATAACCTATGAACAGAAAATGGTTTGTACATTTGTCAATGAGTAGGGGGGAAAAATCACAAGAATAATATTTTGTGATACCAGAAAATTATATGAAATTCAATTTTCAGTATTCCTAAAAAGTTTTATGGACTTTTTACCTATGTTCATTCATTTATGTATGACAGCTGTTGAGGTAAACCAACAGTTGAGCAGTTGGAACAAAAATCATATATGGCCTGTAAACTGGCAGTCTTGTTTTGTTTTGTTTTTTTGCCATACCAGGGATCAAACTCAGGAGCTTGAGCTTGCCAGGGAGCCTCTTATGCCCTGAGCTATCTCCCCAGCCCTGAAACTGGAAGTCTTTACTTTCTGTTCTTTTGCTAAACAAATTTGCTGATACTTGGTGTAGAACAATATGTGGGAGTTAGTACATAGGCTGTATTTACATGGCATATGTGAGTCATGGTATTCTTTTCTAAAAAAATTAATGTGTCACGTATTTCCTTGGACTTTTAAGAGTTATGAAATTTAAGCACCTTCAAAACATGCTTTTTTGGGGTCCAGGGAGATAGCTTGGCAGTCTTAAGTGCCTGCCTGGCACACACAAGGACCCAGGTTCAATCCCAGTACTGCATGCCGTCCCCCATCCCCATCACCCCCCTACCCACACCCACACCCCAAGCCAGCCACTGAAACAGGGTATGGTAGCACATGCCTATAATCCCAGTGTTGGGGAGGCTGAGACAGAAGGATTCACTACAAGTCAAGCTGCATAGTGAGACCCTGTTCCAAATAAATAAACATTTTTTTAAAGTGCCTTTTTTTTCTTTTCTTTCTTTTTTTTTTTGGGGGGGGGAGTTGAGACAGGGTCTTGCTATGTAGTTCAGGATAGCCTAGAGCTTATAGCGATCTTCCTGTCTCAGCCTCCGCAGTTCTGTGTTTATGGGCCATGCCACCATGCCCAACAACAGACATTAGACATTAGCTATGTGCCCTTAAAGTTTTTCTTAGACACCAGATGGTAAATAGTTGATGCTTGGTAGACCAGAGGCAAACTAGCATATACTAGACTTTTTCTCTTTTGGTTTGTTTTGCTTATTGCTGAGATAAGAAAAATTTTTTTTAAAAATTAATGGAGTAGATTTGGCCAGAGGACTGTTATCTGACCACTGCTGTTCTATGTACTTGTTAGGAGGACTAAATGAAATAATAATGTACACTAAGAACTGTACCTAAAACAGAGCACTCAGGAAATGTTATCTCCCTCTATTACTGTTGTACTTGCTGATATACAAGGTTTACAAGCATGTGATGAACACAATCTTACTATTTTTTTTTAATTTGGGACAGGGTGTATAGGGTATACAGGGTCTCACTATGTAGATCGGACTCATAGTGATCTTCCTGTTCTCAGCCTCCCAAGAGCTGGAATTACAGGTGTGTGCTACCACACCCAGTCTTGTTTGCAGTCTCAGTGCGCCCCAGGGACGGGGCCAGCACGGCAGGCCCCGGGGATCGAACCCTCAGCCGCTGAGCCTGCCAAAGCAGGCACTTTAATCTGCTGAGTTGTTTGGTTGGCCCTGATGAACATAATCTAAGGGGATTAAAATAATGTAAATTGAAGTCAGATAAGAGGATCCAACTAAATTAGTTCTCAGGTCTGTTACAATTATAGTCATAATAATTGTATATAAAGAAAAGCATTGGGTTTAGATATCTGCTAGCCATTGTGCCCTGGATTCCTCAACCACAATTTTCATGACCTTTGTATACCAATTTAGATTGTCAGACTTACATTCAAAGTTAAATTATAGGGACTGGAGATATGACTCAGTGGCACAAGTTCCTACCTGGCAAGCACAAGGTCCTGAATTTGATTCATGTTGCCAAAAAAAAAAAAAGTTAAATTATATATGAGATGTTGCTGAAATTGAGCCGTCTCTGACTCTATAAAGGTTAACACTTACTTATAAAAAGAAGACTAAACAAAGTCAAAAACAAAAATAAATAAAAAAGACTAAGGAATATATAGTTATAGACCAAAAGCTTATAGGAAATAAGTTAAATTTTTTATCATTCAGACTCTGGACTCTGCTGAAGGACAGACAAGTTTTAATGCTTAGAACTAAAATAATACTCTATTCTTCTGGATGTTTTATACTAATTTGAAACAGTGTAACTTAATTATATTATATATGTTATATGATAACTATTTTGTGTAAACCACAAAAATAGGTGTCATCTGAGTATTAAATGCTTTGAAATTTGTCAGTCACAACTTGCATATTCTGAATTATTGTATTTGGGAACACATCTCTTCACTCTCAAAACTCATACGACACCCTGTTGTTGAAGCAAATGTCTGGTCCCTAATTATTATATCCATACATATTTCTAGCAAAATTATGACTCTTTAGGACAGCAACTGTATGCTGTTCATTCTTTTTCATATATTTATTGTTTAAGCATTAATCAAGTGCTAGAAATAATGAATTGTGTAAAGACAAAATATCCCTGTTCTTAAGGGCCCTTAATACATTTACTTGTATCTTTCAGAGAACTCAGAATTCAAGACTAGGTACTCCAGAGTAAAGGTAGAAGTAGGCCATGCACTATGGCATACACTTGTAATCCTGGCTACTTGGAAAGCTGAGGCAGGTGCATCCCAAGTTTGAGGATACCCTGGGCAATTTAGCAAAAGCCTGTCTCAAAGAGGAATAAATAAAGAGGTTCAGTGTGGCAGAGCAGCCTTGGGCTCAATTGACTGGGAAAGGGAGAAATAGTAAGGCTGACATTTTTTGTTCATTGTTTGTTGTGGAAATTCTTTAGATACTGAGCTCTTTTCTTTAACTTGATAAAAAAAAGTTTTTTGTTTGCATTCAGATTAAAGTAATACTCTTTCCCTTAACTAATGGTGATTCAGTGAAAAAAAAAAAAAAAAGCCTTTCAGGGGTCCGGAGATCTAGTTTTCCTCTACTGTTTAATAGACTTACACATAAAACAAATACCACAGAGCCTCATTTTTTCTGATACATTAAAGTAAAAGGGTTAGTATTTTTAGCACTGACACTTGGAGTCTTTCAGAGGGGCAGAATACTCATTTGTGTGGATTTTTAAAAATTTTTTAATTTTTTTAAAATAGGGTCTCCCTGTATAGTTCAGGCTGGCCTTGAGTTCACTAGAAGGTAGCAAAGGCTAGCCTTGAACTCGTGTGGCAATCCTCCTGCCTCAGTCTCCCAAGCACTGGGAGTATAGGCCTGTGCCACCACATCTGGCTTGCATGAATTTTGAATAGATACTAACATTTAATTTGAATGATTGGAAACAAAACTAAGCTGTTTTATATGTTTCTTTTGAGTTATCAGTGACTATATAAATTTACTTTTTTTTTTTCCTACAGATTTGGGCCTGGATCAGTATATTATAAAACGCTTTGATGGAAAGGTGAGCAAACTTGACACACGCACACATATATATCCTGTTGTTTAAGTTTTTCAAGTTCTTCCAACCTTATGCATGAGAGATCCCAGAACACTTGTCTCTCTTGTCAGAAAAATATGCATAGATTAGGAGGTTTGTGCCTTCAAATGTTCCTATAGATAGAATCAAGCAGGAGTTTCTTTTATATTTTTCCATATGAGGTAACTGTCATGGGCTGCCTGCTCTATATTAAGGGATAATTCAATATTGTTGACTCTTGCCTGTTAACTCAGTAGTTGTCCTGAAGATTAAGTCCCACAGTATTAATTTGAATCTTTTATAAGACATCTGATTTGACCTTCTTTAAACAGGATGATAGATAGCAGTATCCTAACTAAATTCCAGAGTTTCTTATAGTGCTTTTGTATTATGAAAAATACTCCAGATTTACATATATTTGCATCATACTTAATTTTGATTCTTTATTTCATGCCTGAATAGATCATGCAATGAGTCATTTGTAAGTACAAAAAATAAAACTTTCAATTTTATTATCTCTGTAAGTAGTCAAATGTGATTTTCCCTTTCAGCTAAATTCTCTTTTCTTTTTTTTTTTTTTGGTACTGGGAATCAAATTCAGAACCTTGCCTTTGCCAGGCAGGCACTTGTGCCACTGAGCTATATCCCCACCTAAGTTCTTCAAAATAAAGAAGAAAACATTATACAGAGTCAGGGGGAAAAGTAAAGGGTCATTTTTACAGAAGAGGAGGGGGAAAAAAGTACACCAGGAAATAGAAAGAGCCAGGCCTGCCTTTATAGAGGATAAAGGGAAAGAACTCAGATGTAAAATCATGGACTGGCTGGAAAAGGCAGAATCTTGAGAGGGTTTAGATGGGTGGAGCCCACATGGTAGTTACTGCCTTTAAAGGACTGTGCCAGCTACCACATTATTACATAAAACCCCATAACCTGGTGAGGTGAGCAGATGTGTGTTAAACTCTTTTGCACAGTGAAAAGAATGAGTGATTGCCTTAGTATTTGAGAAATTTCAACCAGGATTATGTCCATAATAATTACCTTCCACATTTGAGTGGCATACACCCTCAGTGCTTCCATTTGTGTGTATCCACTTTTTAAAGTCTCATTTTCTAACATAAATAATGATCAGAAGGAAATGGCATTGAGGTAGATATTAGAAGACCTCAATTGAGTCCTGGCTGCACAGTGTGACAGCCACACCTCTGATCCCCTTGTGGTATCTTTCCTTTATGTATAATAAAATGCATTTCAGAAGTGATTGCAGGCACTGATGTCAGGGTCTGCTTTCAGAATCTGTGGTAGGTCAGGACCCTGTCTAACCTGTCTTTCTCACTTAGAATCCAGCATAGGCCTGGCACCCTGGAGGTGACCAGTACATATTTGATGACTTGTTAAAAGTCTCCTTGTCCATTGTATATTCCATGGAGGTATGATTCATTAAGTCAATAACATCTTAGAGTCAATTTAATAAATAACTTTTTTTGGTCACTGAAGGAATCCAGAGTAGCATGAGAATATTGTCTTCCCTTAGTATATGTGTAAACCATGTAAAGAAGTTGAATATGTGAGACAAAAATGGTACTGTTTCTACGTACAGGCTTTACAAATTAAAGTTCCAAACATTTGTTGTACACTAAAGTATAAAATTCTGAATTGGAGTAAGGAAGCAAGATTTAGGAACATTAGTGTGCAGTGCTTAAAAGAACAACTTGTATGAAAGTCAGGAATTTAAATGCTGACTTTATGGTATCAGGGAAACACGTTCTGAAAGAGAAAAATAGGAGGTTCTCCTTAAGAGGTGTAGAATTGAGCCAGTGAGCCTTAGCCAGCCAGCCTATCCCTTAGCAGTAACTAAACAGTCCAGAGTTCCCATTCATGCACATTCTGATACATACATTGCCTGTCTTTCCCAGATTCATTAAAATTTTATACTGTTTTCCATAAAATACACTTTAGAGAGAAAGTTTATTTTGGCTTACAGCATGAAACAACTTGAGGTGTTGTTTTACAAAAAAGGTTAGACTTCTTAAATAAGATTTTTATATTGAGCTTATCTTTTGTTTATGTCTTTATGAATAATCTTTCATTTCCTGTGAAATTTTAAAAAGTTTTTTCTGTCTTAATATGCTAAATGATGAAGCATGCAAAACTCATTCAGTGTTTGATCAGTTTAAAAGTTTTTCCTGGGGTTTTGTTATATATGAAGTTCTTCATTTAATAGTTATAATAAGGTTCATTATTTACCCAACTGTCTTATTATTTTTCTTATGTTTTAATGACCTTTGTCTCTTGGTAAGAAAAATCTTAATTCTTAAATAGCGCCTTGTAGAGTATGTAAGTTTTACAACAATTTTCTGCTGCAATGTGAGATATGTGGCTAATTACAGTAAGCTTCATGCATCATCACCAGAACTATAGTTGATAAGCTAGACACCCTGGAATAATTTCTTTCTAGATTGGCTAGATTTGAATTTACAGTCTCCCTCTACTCTCCCCACTCCCTCCCTCCCTCTTTCCCTCTCTTGTGCACAATGCTTGCAAAATAACTACCATATCCTTAGAGAAAGAATGGCTTATATCCATCATTATCTCCTTTACTTAAGCCACCATTATTTTAATTTTAATATAACATTTAACAAATTCTATTATTTGACCAGAATCAAATGTTAATCTTATTGCTGTGAATTATAGTTTGAATTTTATTTTAGCTTTATGTAATGGAAAGCAATAACAAATGTAAGGTGAAAATAACATTTTCCTGGGGTGTTTTTCACTTATTTCTAGCTGCCAAGTAGAAAAGAATGACCAAACTATATTGACAAATAATTGGATAGCTATTTTTTGTTTTGCTGTCTTTTGCCCTATTCTATTTAATTAACTACCAAATTGCCTGTAAGAAATAAGTGAAACATTCCCATTTGAGCTGATATTGAAGTTTAGTTAGGTTAAGCAGCTTTTGAATTTGGTGGGAATTTTTTCCAGAGCCTGTTGCTACCTTATGTTACTGAATGGTGATTCTTTAAGGATTTTTATAGAAAAGTTATAAACTATATTATTACCAGAAATTATATCATGTATTGCATTTCAAAACTTTCTGCTAATATAAATATTTCATAAAGAATGGTAGCAGCCTGCAATCCCAGCTATTTAGGAGGCTGAGGCAGGAAAATTGCAAGTTTAAGGCTAACCAGGACAATTTAGCAAGTTCTGGTCTCAAAGTGAAATTTGAAACAAGGGCTGAAGATGAGCTCATTGTGCTTGCCTAAATGTGTGAGGCTCTGAGTTCAATCTCTACTAACTACCCTCCCAGCCCACCTCTAATTATAATACCCCTATAGATACAGGTTTTATGAATGTGTTTGGTAAGCAAATTATATCATTTCTAATATTCAGACAAGGTTTAAAAGTTCTTAAAACTCCAGAGCTTGAAAGAGTTCAGATTTTCTCTTATGAGGTATTTAAAAATTATTAATATCTTAATAACACTGTTATTAAGATGGTAATACAAGGGGCAAACCCAGTCAGGCACAGGGGACTGCGGTTCAATCCCCAGCTCCACATGCCTTACCAGACGCCCCCTTAACACAGCCTGAGCAGGCCAAAAAAATAAATAAATAAATCCTAAAAAATGGTAATACAAAATACAAGAGAGGATCAGAAATAGTGAATGCTCATATTTAAAAGAATTTTTTTACAATAAATGACACATTGCCATTAATCCCTCTAAGATTATAGTACTCCCCCCTCAATTTGAGTACATTTATCCAGTCTTTCTTATCACTTTCTGAAGCAATTCTAGAAGTCCTGGTTTGTGCCTTTACAAGATCCGATCAAACAGTGAATGCTTCTGCCAAGTGCCATCCAGCTCCTGGAAGGCAGGCTTATAAAAACACTACGGTGTGCCTTCATCCACCTTATTCACTGGTTCTGGCACCATTCAACTGCTGGCCTGTGTCCAAAGTCAAAATCACCATGAAAAGTAAATGTCTTGAATTGTTTTAGAACATTGAGGTGACCACAAGAGCATAACTAACGGCTCACAAAAAGGGACTTCCAGAACTGCTTTAAAAAGTGGCAAGAATTATGGGATAAGTGTGTTTGAAGTGAGGGGGATTAATGGCCATCTGTCTTTTATTATAATAAATTTTTTTTAAGTTAAAACACTTTTTCTATCACACCTTATATAGTTTGGCTTTTGTCTTAATGTAAATATATCTTGAATTTTTAAAACACACCCTATAATATTTTATGTACTTTATATTATTTGTTTTGTGTTTTATTATTTTTTTATATATATATTTGGTACAGAGTCTCACTATGCAGCTCAGACTCACAGTGATCCTTCTGTTTTCAGCCTCTCCAGCATTGGGATTGTAGGCATGTACCACCATGCCCAGTCTCAGTGGCTGGCTCAGTGCACCCATGGGTGGGGCCAGCATGGCATGTAGTCCCTGCGCTGGCCTAAGCAGGTATTTAGTCTGCTGAGCGATCTCACCAGCCCCTATATTATTTATTTAAAGAAAACTATGTACATCTAGTAATTGACCTATAAAACAAAGTATTTCCAGTTGGAGCCTTTATTTTATATTATTATCAGATACTTGTCAATTAATCATTCAGTTGGTATCTTTTATTGTTATAGCTTCTGTCAGTTGGTTATAACCTTCATTTTCCCATTTTGTCTTACTCCTTTTTTTCCTCAGCAAACCTAATAGCGCAATTTTGTATTTTCTGTTCCTATTACATGCACTAGATGACTTTCTTCGAATCAAACACTGCAGTGTTTTCTTTAAGTCACAGTAGAAAACTGCATGATCTTATTCACTTGTTTCTTGAGCAAAGAATAACAATTTCTAGAACTTTGATGTAACCTTTTTCTCTCTTCTAAAAACTGTAAAGTTCATACCCCATTTCAAACACAGTAACAAGCTGTTCATTAAAACTAATTGTCCATTACTGTGATTCCACATGTGTTTACTGCACCTACACACTTTGTTTTCTATCTTATGGCCTTTCTAAATCCCGAGGTCTCCATGTATGCTAAGCATGTGCCTTACCACCAGACTACACTCCCAAGCATGAAAGACCTTTGTAAAATACTGATAATGAGCTAAAAAATATCATTCCCTTTGGGGGGAACTTCTTGTTTTTCTAAGGTGAATATGAGTATGTCTTTCTGTATTAATGTTAATGCTTTGAGTTGTGATTATTTATCTTATCACAAATAAAAGTCTGGTATGAAGTGCAGTTTAGTGTCACTCTTTGACATATGTAATAAGTTAAGAGATATTCTGTCTTTTAAGAGTGACATGTGCCAGGCATGGTGGCACATACTATAATCCCAGCATTTGGGAGCCTGAGACGGAAGAATTGCCACAAATTTGAGGCCAACCTGAGCTACCTAGTAAGTTCAAGACCAGTCTGCGTATATAACAAGGTGCTCTTTCACCCCTCCCTCCTGCCCAAAAAAGGGAAAGTGACCATCAGGGAAATGTAATTTAGCAGATGTGGACTGGAAGACCTGTGGGACAGGGTTGTAATAACTGTCCATATATTTTTGCTGCCTAAGTTCTCTTCAATTTGGGTAGGCTGCAATGTTCTTAAGATAGGTGATAATGTCCCCTCCCACTTTTGAAAGACTTAAAGCCAGTCATATCCAAATTCTTGTTGCATTTATCATGTATTATTTAGATTTCTCTGTTACTAAATGTGAATATGTAGATAGAATTTTATTGTTTTTGCTTGTGATGCATGTTTTCATTTGCCCTATCATGTTACTTATATTCTTCATCTTTTATTTATATTTTAAAGTAGGAGTCTTTTTGAGACAAGGTCTCTGCAGTTCAGGCTGGCCTTGAGCTTGCATTGTAGCCCAGGTTGGTCTTGAACTTGCAATGATCCTCCTGCCTCAACCTCCCAAGTGCTGGTCTTATGGTGCACTACCACTCACAGCTCTTTTTCTTTCTTTCTTTTTTTTTTTTTTTTTTTTTTTGTATTCGGAACTGGGGATTGAACTCAGGCCCCTGTGTTTGCCAGGCAAATGCTTACTCTACTGAGCCATCTCCCCAGCCCCTCTTTTTCTTTTATAAGGAAATTCTTGCATTAAAACAAAATAATAGCTTCCAAGATAATACACAGTATTTCAGATCATTGAAGCCAGAAACTCCCTACAAATATTTCATGGTGGAATATTATTTTGGAAATTATGATTTCTTATGTTTTTAAATATTTTATTTTGTTGTATTGTATTGTTTTTATTTTATTTTTATTTTTGGTACAGGGTCTACTATACAGCTCAGACTTGGACTTACAGTGATCCTCCTCTCTCAGCCTTTCCAGCACTGGGATTACAGGACTTATAGGCATGTGCCACCAGCCCCGTTTCAGTGGCCAGCATGGCATGTGGTGCAGGGGATTGAACCCAGGTCCTTGTGCTGGCCAGGCAGGCCCTTAGACCACCTAGCTATCTCCCCAGCACAGTGATTTAGCATTTTTTTAAAAATCTAGGGACACATTTGCTCATTGGTTGTCAGAGGTTTGTTTTTCCAGTTTATAGTGAAATCTCTGAATGAAAATATATGACTAGGCCTGGGAGATTGCTTGGTAGCATAAGTCCCTTCCTGGCAAGTGCAAAGTGCTGAGTTTGATCCCTGGTATAAGAAAGAAAGAGAGGGAGCCAGGAAAAAGAAAGAAAGAGATGGGGGGAGGGAAGAAGAGAGGAAAGGGAGGGGAGGGAGAAGGAGGAAAGGGGAGGGAGGGGAGGGAGGGGAGAACAGGGAGGGTGGGAGGGAGGGAAAGAAAATTCATGACTGATAAAAGGGACTCATTACCAGTAATAGCATAAAAAGGTTATACTTGAAGCTTTTGAGGAATTTATTGTGTGTCAGGCAGTTTTCTGAATGTTTACACATGACTGTTCCTTTAGTCCACAGTCTTTGTTAGATAGCTATTTGTATCATTTTATGAATTAAGAGCAGTTCCCTGCAGTGCATACCTGTGATCCTTTGTGCTCAACAGGTTGAGGCAGGAGAATCATAAGTTTGAGGCCAGCCTGGGCAACATGGTGAGGTCCTGTCTTAAAAAAAAAAAACAAACAAATAAGAACCAGATTAAGAGAGGAAAAAAAAGAGAGAGGAAGGGCCAGAAAAGTCAAGTTACTACTCTACTATCAGATCACCAGCATGTAATAGAGCCAGGATTCTAAGTCAGTAGCCTGGCTACAAAGTCCACACTACTAAATGCTGTCTTTTCATAGATCTTAACTGGTTTTTCTGTGTGGCCTGTATATAAATAGAATTTCTCTTGTCAAATAGTTCTATTATTTTACTGCCTTATTTAATGCCATTTGTTCAAAATAACCCTTGACCTTTCATGTTCTTTTTGGTAAGAGTTGTCGAATTTCATTTTTTCCAGTTGGATAAAGTAGAGCTAGAAACCCATAATAAACATAAAACCACCTAACATTTTCATTTTAAAGAAGAAAATGAAAGTTATTTAAATTTTAATACCTGAATTTAGAAATCAGAGTGTGAATTTCACTGTTATTTGTTCCATTATTTTCTTACATACCATGAGTTATCAAACAGTATTTTGAGAAGTACCTTTTTTTTTTTTTATTAAAGCATCTCTCTTAAAGAGAGAAGTGTCATCCATATTTGAGAAATCAGATTTTTGCTTATTGTAGTCAGGCTAATAGAGAAAATAATGTTTCTGTCAAAACCTAAACTTTCTTATCTTTTAAAATACTGATTAGCTATGTGTTAAATGTAGCATCATTTGAACAGAGCTACTAATATCACATGCAAAAGATGATACTTTTCTGTATTTATACTTCTCAATGTGTTTTTGACTTACTGAATTAACTAAAACTTCTTCAACAACCTTTAATGAATCTTTGTTCTGTTCCTGATTTTAAAAGAATGTCCTTGCTTCAAATATAATGTTAAAGGCTATTTTCCAAGAGAATAGAGCTGCTCATTGTAGTTTTTAGGTGAGCAGATATTTAGAATGTAATTGAGTGAATTCAGGTGTTGCGACAGCATGAGGGAATTGTTGGTATCAGTAGTAAAAGTCTATAGTTACCATGGGAAGGGCTCTGTTTTCAATCCCCAGCATCCAGAAATATTTAATCCTTTGACACTTGCTAGAATTTTGTTTTATTTTTAGACAAAAAATTTACCGTTTTATTTCATACCTCAAGTTCTTTAAGTTATATTCAAAACATGTTCTCAATTTTCTCTTTTCTTATAAATTAACAATTAACATTTCTCTTTCCTTTTTCCCCCACATGATAGCCCTGAAAAAATACCTTGCTTCGCTGTCTGGAATATTGCCCAAGCATTTCTGTTTTAGCATCTCAGTATTTGACAGTCCTGTGTAAATGATTTGTAGATGTTATACAGCATACTGAATCTGGCACAGAAAAATACAGTCTTGTGGGCTTCTGTACTTAAGTGTACTAGCGTAGGATAAAGGGAGTGTGGACATAGAAATAGTCATGTGTTCATCCAAGTGTGGAGTCCGCTGCACAGTCAGTATACTTGGGCAAGACACCTGTTAACCTCTGAGTGCCAATTACCTTCTCAATAAAATCGGACAGTTGACAAAGTGTCAGATTCTACACATTAGAGGTATTTTGCACGACTTTGGGCCCTTTACTCAATTTATTAAAAGAGTTACTTGCTATCATATAGATAACCTTTCTTTATATGAAATACTATGGAACAACATACCTTGTACATAATTATTCTCTTCATGGTTGTTTTCCTTCCAATACAGTCAGCTATAAAAAATCTCATAGTCTGTCTCTGTGATGAGAAATTTGCCTGGGCTAAAATTCTAGAAAATTACCCAAGAGAGACCTCAGTTTTGATTAGTCATAGCTGAGCTGTCCTATGTTCATAGGTCATCTCCTGTGCCTTAAAATCCTTTGGGCCTCTGTCATGTCAATCCCAGCTGTGTTTTTATAAATCACTAATAGCATCTCTATTTTAGTCAAGGACTTTTATAGAGCTAGTAAACTTGGTTTGAAAATGATAGGAAGTTTACATCAAATTTTATTTCACAGCAATAAAGTTTGTTTAATGAAAAAAATTAAACTATTTTGACCTAAACTTGAGTCTTTTGTAGGAAAATGATGCACTTTGAGACCATAATGTTAAGTGAAGTAAATCAGACATAAGCTAAAATACTGCACATTTTCTCTTATAGGCAAAATTCAAACTGTAAAGAAAAAGCAAACTAAAAGATAGTAAGAAATAGGAAGACATCTTTTGCATAAGGGAGGAGAACCATGAGATACAGAGGGAGGCAGGAGAGGAGAGAGGAGGGGAATGAAAAAAGAACTAGGATGTATTATATGCATGTTACCAACTCCCTGCTAGGAATGTAGCCATAATGTACTGCTAACATTTTATTAAAAGATAAAAACATTTGAGCCGGGCATGGTGGCATATGCCTGTAATCCCAGCACTCGGGAGACTGAGACAGGAGGATCATTGTGAATTTGAGGCCAGCCTGGGCTACAGAGTGAGCTCAAGGCCAGTCTGAACTGCATAGCAAGGCCCTGTCTCAAAAACAAAATAATAATAATAATAATAGTAATAGTAATAATATTTTTCTCAAAGATATTTTGAAGTACTTAGCCATCTAAATTAGCTAATTTGAATAGCTTCCTCAAGTGCCAGCCTCTGTGAAGGCATTATCTGTGTGGATAACCCTTAACTTCATACAGCATAATTTTGGAGGATACCTGTTATTAGTAGCCATTTTCAACCTTTCCTTTGAGTAGACACTAATTCTCTGAACCCATCCATAGTTGGTATCTTATATGGTAATGTAGGTGGCAAAGCAACCCATTTGCCAAGAAGTTCAAAAAATATATATTGTCGAATTCCTATTGTTTTATTTGGTGAATTTTTGTATTGTTTCTAATGTTTTGTTACTATTTTGTACTTTTTAGATAATAAAAAATTTAAAATATATATATTTGCATGAAATGTGAAACATTCTGAGAGTAAACTTTAATTTTAAAATATTTTGATCATCAATAAGAAAAAAGAAATGTGTGATCCTTTTTCTTTAAGAAACAGATAATTTTCATGTATTTTCCTTTGTATTTCATTTTGGTGAGCTTGAGATTGCATTGCTGCACTGATCTTTTTACTGTGCTTAACAGATAATATCACAACATTTCTGTACGTTCATCATTTTTTATTTCCAGGTGCTCAGTGTTATTTTTACAGGTTTTAATTGTCCCTTTCTGTATTGAACTTTGTGATATGTATATTTGATTTGTGGATTTTGTTCGTATAATCAAACAATGTCATCTGCTTTTCTTTTTCTTGTCTCCTGATCAGGATTTCTGGCAGGTACTGACTCAGCAGCATGTGTTTTAAATTAATTAATGCTCCAGAATCCATAGTAATGCTTCAGAGACAAAAGTTCAGTGCATGCTCATGTCCTTTCCCTGCTCCCTCCATAATGATTCAGTTCCTGTCACTTTAAATTATTGTACTTTATCTTTAATGTGACAGTTGAAATGCTGCACAAGTCCTTGAGAATATAGTACCCAGAATAACTGAGGAGAAAGTTTTAACATGTGGTGTTACACTAAAGGTCAAGAAACTTACCTTTAATCAGTACATCATACAGGGATTCACTAATAAGGTCACTTAAGTAGTTTTTTGGGGGGGATATTAAATCCCTACTTAAACTATACTATTGGGAATAGGAGAAAATTGTAACTTCACATTGAAAATTAGTAGCTTTTTTTTTTTCTTTTGAAATTTCTTTGTAGGGGATTTCTGGGGATTAAACCAAGGGCTTTTGCTCTGAGCTACATCCTCAGCTTTATTTATTTGTTTTCTCTTACAGGAGAAACCCAAAATATAAACAGAAAGCAAACTAAAAGATAGTAAGAAATATTCACTTACTATTTTGAGACAAAGCCTTACTAAGTTGATAAATTGCCCAGGCTGGGCTCGAACGCAAGCCTTTCTGCCTCAGCCTCCCAGAGTGTTAGGATTATAGGTTCATGCAACCATACCTGCTGTGAAATTTATTACATAATAAATGCAGATAAGTAATTGCTTAGTTGCACTTTGCTCAGTAAAATAGCTTAAGAGAAAACAACCATTTAGAAAGATTTCATTACTTTGCTCTTTTGAGCTAATCAATGACTTTAACTTGGAAAAGCAGGCATGCAGAAACACCCATGGAAGGCATGTATAGTTACAAGCTGGCAAAGGAGATTTTCAAGGACAGTCTGTTCAAGTGCTTTTAAAATTGATCTTCAGAGACTTGAGCTCTTTAACTGCAGTTTATACATTATTAAAATTTATTCATTAAAAAATTACCCTTGCAGTTTTGATGGTTGGCAGTGTTAATAAAATATAAACAGAATTAGAACTTCTTTTGAATTGAAATAATTAATGATATAATTAATGAAGACCACAGGGTGCTCTTTATTTTTACAGCACATTTTTCTCTACTCCTTTGTTTTTAAAATGAGACATATTTTTAGCAGTTCCTATACCAAACCCCCAAACCAGTCATCCTATTATCGGTGCAATATATCATCTAAATTCCTTTGCCTTTTTTGCTTCTGAAACTAACAAATACTTTAATAATTGTATCAGAATAGTTTCTTGATGATATTATTATCAATGTTTCTAATCCTGGGGATTCTGTTTTAGAATAGCTGTGGCATAAACACTACTGAATGCTAAGAAAGTGAATCAAATGAGATGCTAACACCTAGGAACAAGGAAAGCCACTTCCCTGTCTAATTGTGGCAGGACAGTTTGTAGCAGGTAGCTAAGAACTCTTCGTTCAGTGTGGTGATGTACATCTGTAATCCCAGATACTTGGAAGACTAAGGCAGGAAGATTGAAAGTTCAAGGCCAGCCTGGGCAGTTCAGGGAGGTCCTATGTCAAAATAAAAGGTGCTGGGATTGTAGCTCAGCAGAATAGCTCAGTAATGAGCTACATTATTGAGCCTATTACCTAAATAAATAAATATATAAACACATACATATCTCTTACTTTTCTTTAATAATATTACAGTTTAATATGATATTTAACATGACTTCCCTCAGATAGGAAGGAGTCTTTACTACACAGAAGTAAAGAAGAGATCCGGCCAAATAGCTCAGCCGATTAAAGTGCCTGCAAACAGGCGCAGGAGCCGGGGGTTCAATCCCCGGGCCTGCCATGCTGGCCCCACCCCCCAGCGTGTGCTAAGATGGCAATTGAGACTGGGTGTGGTGGCTCGCAGCTGTAATCCCAGCTCTTGGGAGGCTGTAAACAGGAAGATCACTATGAGTTCCATCTAGTAGTGAGACCCTGAACACCCTGTAGACCCTTTTTAAAAAAAGGAAGAAGTAGAGAATAGAGACTGAAATTAAGTGCCCAGATGTCTGGAATCTGCAGCACTGTTTAGTCAACCACCATAGATTAGAAAGAGCACCAGTCTTTAAGCTTTCACTATTCAAGCTTTCACAATTTTCAGTTGATTAAATCACTTGACAAAGTCAGGTTTTACAGTGATTTCTTTGGCAGTACACGTACTAAATTGGAATGATACAGAAAAGATTAATGTGGCCCCTGTGTAAGGAGGATACACAAATACGTGAAATGTTCTGTATTTTTGTTGCATTAGTACACTTTTTCCTGTACCTTTACAATTTCGGGGTGTTTTTTTTTTTTTTTTTTTTTTTACTCATTTAGTAAACAGAAAGCAGTTCCTAGAAACTGTTAAATTTTTTTTTTTTTTTTTCCTGAACCGGGGATTGAACTCAGGCACTTGCGTTTGCCAGGGAAGTGCTTATTCCACTGAGCCATC
>NDGN011398627.1:0-10845 GCA_002564285.1 Tympanoctomys barrerae | reverse complement strand
CCCTGGCAAGCACAAGGGCCTGAGTTCAATCCCCGGTTCCGCAAAAAAAAAAGAAAAGAAAAATGAAAAAAAATCTCTACCTATGGAAAGAGATTGGCAAGACAGAAGCTAAACAAACAAACCTGTAAAACAGAATGTGCCAACTGGATAGGTCTCATGGAGAAAACTCCATCAAGGAGGATACTGAGGATACTTAAATATGAAAGACTCTTGTGATAAGATGATATTGAAGCAAAAAAGCCCAAAGACAGTGAAGGAAAGACATAAGCTATCAGAGGGAAAATATTCCAAAGCAGAGGGCATAGTGGAAGAAAAGGCCTCAAAGCATTTGGTCTGGATTGCAGTAACCAGTGGGAACACAGAGATAGAAGACAAAGGGGACGAGAGGGCCAGCTCATGCTGCCTTGGAGAGCAGTGTTCCTTTACTTGGATGGAAGGCGAGGTGTAAAATTTGTAGGAAAGATAAGACATACTTTAGCTGTCAGAGGGACTACCTTGACTCATACAGTTGAAGAAGAAATAGAGGGCCCAGCTCTGAAGTTGTTGCAGTGATCAGAAAGAGAGACAGCGGTTTCTGGGACTAATGTGGAAGCAAGAGGTGAGATGAACAAGAGACGAGCACAAGTGCTGCCTGAGATCATGAAGAGAATGTGGCTGGACAGAGAGAGACACGGAGGTTAAGTTCTGCAGGACTCCTACATTTGGAAGACAACGAATAGAGCATAGGGTCTCAAAATATAAAGTATTTCTAAATAAAGATGAGTTAAAATGTGTCAAATACCAATGTCAAGGTAAAGTAAGCCCAGAGAATTGACCTATAGTAAATCTAGCAATGTAGATGTACTGGTGACCTTGAAAAAGACTTTGTTCAAATACACACAGAGGCTATAGCTCCCCTATCTGCTGGAGATAGCTCGGGGGTCTGAGCGCCTGCCTGACAAGCACAAGCACCCAGGTTCGATCCCCAGTACTGCATGTGTGTCCATCCCAGAATTCTGGGCATGCTGTGCTGGCCACTGAAACTGGGCGTGGTGACACACCTTAATCCCAGCACTGGGGAAGCTGATACAAGAGAATCATTATGAGTCTAGGCTGCATAATGAGACCCTGTACCAAATAAATGAATAAAGTTTTAAAAAAATAAAAAATAGATGACACAGTTGAATTAACTCATAGTCAAGAAAAAATGAGACAACTTGTAAACAGCAAATATCAAATGTGTTTTAGTCACGGGATTATAAAGGGCTATAGAGAGTGTGGAGGTAAACTGCAGTGAGAGAATTATTTTTTAAAGATGGAAACTGTCCTACAGAACGACGAAATGGTGATAACATGAATGAGAAAGGCTTAGCTGTTGGAGCTATGTCCTTTGAGTGGAACAGAGAAGAAACAGAAGGGCAGAGACTGATTTTATCAGAGTTAAGGTATTAACCAGTGAGATCCAACAAAAGAAGGGGAGTTCAGGTTGTGAGGACTCATACAGGAAGTGGTGATCATGATAAGCATTCTATGCTGGAGGTGAGAATTCAGGTTGAGAGGTGAATAAAAAGCAGTGAAGACACTGCTTCTCAATGGAGTGTGAACCTCCCCATGGGGTCAAAATATCCTGCAGTTGGGATGCTGAAGACAATTCATTAAAAGGAGGAAGCAGACAGAGAAGGAAAACTGGAAACTGAGGTTGTGAAGGACTCATTTATTGGTAATTGCCACATCTATCCACATCAGCTTCTCTTACATAGTAATTGAGAAAGAACAGAGGATGAGAAAATTAAAGGAGGGGGGTCAAGGAGCTGGAAGAGCGTGGCTTTGGAAGGCATCCACGTGGACACTGAATCCAACAAGAATTAGGAGAAAAATCATATTAGAAGGAATGACCCAGCAGCTAACATCTTCAAGAATTGGGGAAAGTGCTAATTTCAACAAGATATCTTAACATAAGTATCTCTAACTTACACATTTTTACGTTTGAAGTAATGATGATTCTGAATGAATAATAGTTATAAATCAAATCAGATTGTACCAGTGGCTTCAGTTTTCATAAATTCTAGCAATTTTTTGTAAAATTACAAATGATATTTTTTAGTACCAGATGATATTATTTGAAATAATTAACATGGGTAAATGAATATGGTAGCTGAGAACATATTTTCCATTATAAAAGTATTTAAATGCATTATCTGCAAATCCCTGGTGCAAATATAAATGGTCAACTGCATGTTCTCTTAAAGGACATATTAAGTACTTAATACTAATGTTATTATAATTGAATCATAGCCCCTGAAATCAGATGATCATTTTATTATTGCTGCAAATGGACACATACTTCAAATAAAAGAAGCTCAAATATCAGACACTGGACGATATACTTGTGTAGCATCTAACCTTGCAGGTGAAGATGAGTTGGATTTTGATGTGAATATTCAAGGTAAGACTAATATATCTTATGCTATAAAATTTTACTGACATAGTCTATCAAAGTAATGGAAAAGAGATTAGATCTGGATTATTTTTTAAAAGTTTTGGACCGGCCAAATAGCTCAGCAGATATTTTTGGGCCGGGGACTCAATTGCTGGGCTTGCTGTGCTGGCCCCGCCCCCCAGGGTGTTCTGAGACAGCAACTGAGACTATGCGTGTTGGCACATGCCTGTAATCCCAGCACTTGGGAGGCTGTAAACAGGAGAACCACTATGAGTCGATCTAGTAGTGAGACCCTGAACACCCTGCAGACCATTCCCTAAAAATACAAANAAAAAAAAAAAAAAAAGAAGAAGAAGAAGTTTTTTCTTTCTGTTGGTAATAATATAAATTCATTATTGAAATTTGGAATAAAAGAAATTGAGTAAGAGGGAAATAATCCCATCACTCAGGATTACTTCTGTTATGTATTATATGCTTCTTTTTGACAGTCTTAAATATATACTTAATTTATAAACCTGGGTCATCTAATACAGACTTCTCCATTACATCAGCATTCACCTGACATTGTATCATGAAGTTTTAAAAGTAGCATTTTTCTGGAATACAAAAAGCAGTAAAGAAAACAATTGAAAGCACTCAGATTTTGAATTGGATCATAATTATTTCTGCTATAAGCTTTGTGACTGGATAGTTTCCTAAATAGTTTAAGCTTCCACATACTCACATTTAGAGTTAATACCTTATAGAATTGTACTATTAGCTTAAATAAAATATGTAAGTTCTTAGTAAAATAATTGACAAATAATACTTGCTATCATTGTTACCCTGATGATTATGAACTATTCAACATGAGTGTGTGTGTGTGTGTGTGTGTGTTGGGGATTAAACTCAGGGGATCATGCATATTAAGTGACTTGTCAATCACTGAACCAGACCTTCAATCCTCAATATGTTTTTTAATAGTCATGCCTGTTTCATCAGCTGAATATCCAAATATTTGCTTAACAAGACTTCTATTGTTTAATGTCTGGGTTGTTTCCAAGTTTTCATTATTCATAAATAATATACAGTGAACATCTGGACACACCAAATGTTTGCACATCTTTGATTTTTTTTTAAGTGGCTGAAAGTAGAAATCTTAGGTCAAATGTTATGCATGTTTTTAATGCTTTTGATGTACAGGCAAATTAACTACATAAAACTTCATACTTGGTCCTAAAGAGTATGGGATTATCTTATTATTTTTCTTAGTGAAGTTTTCAATTCTGATTGCATAGTTTTTTTGGTCTTTTTTTGTAAGATAAATATTGAGAAATGTTCTCAAATGAACTGGTATTTTCAGTGATCTTCAGAGATGTGATCCTCTTCCTCAGCCATTCTCTGTGCTGAGAATGTGCTTCTTTGTTATCTAAGTGCCAGAGCCATTTACAGGAAAATGAAAGGATGAATGTAGCCTTCTGGGGACCACATTTCTTATTCTTCCACATAAGAACCGGCATTGGCTTCTGTTTACTACTCTAAGAGTTCATGTTGGTAGATGCTTACTTTCTTAAGAACATTTTCACGTTCTCTTACTTATTGTAGTTATAAATCACTCTTGTGAAAGTACAGTCAAGATTTTTGGTTCATGGTCTATCAGTGACATTCATGCTCGACCATGATGTAATGCTTTTCCTCCATAGTTCCTCCAAGTTTTCAGAAACTCTGGGAAATAGGAAACATGCTGGATGCAGGAAGAAGTGGTGAAGCCAAAGATGTGATCATCAACCATCCCATTTCTCTTTACTGTGAGACAAATGCTGCTCCTCCTCCCACACTGACATGGTACAAAGATGGCCAGCCTCTGACGTCAAGTGACAAAGTAATGATTTTACCAGGTAAAAGTCACTGCAAACATGTGGAAATATGAATATCTGTGAAGTGTATTTCTTCTCAAATATGATGAATTAAATTGCTTGGCCCTCTGGCCATGTAATTTAACTGGCATTGCTGTTATGCCACTGGTGACCATGTAGTTTAAATCAAGAATAGACTAGCTTGGGAATTTAACACTAGGATGGCTCACTTTGGAAGAATTGTTCAGGACCAGCAAGACAGCTTAGCACAGGGCCAGCCTGATAGCTCAGTGGACCAAAGTGCCTGCTTTGGGCCAGCCAAATAGCTCAGCAGATTAAAGAGACTGCAAGCAGGTACATAGGCTGGGGGTCTGATCTCCGGGCCTGCCATGCTGGCCCTGCCCCTGGCACGCACTGAGATGGCAATGAGACTGAGCATGGTGGTGCACGCCTGTATTCCCAGCTCTTGGGAGGCTGTAAACAAGTGGATCAGTATGAGTCCAATCTAGTAGTGAAACACTAAACACTCTGTAGACCCTGCCCTAAAATACAAAAAATAAAATAAAATAAAATAAAAAATAAAGTGCCTACTTTGGCAGAGCACATTACCTGGTTTAATCCCTGGTGTGCCATGCCTGCCCCATCCCTGGGGCATGCTGAGCCGGCGATTGAGACTGCGTGTGGTGGTGCATGCCTGTAATCCCAGTGCTTGGGAGGCTGAAAATAGGAGAATCACTATGAGTCTGATCTACATAGTGAGATCCTGTAGACCTTGTAGACCCTGTCCTAAATACAAGGGGTGAAGAGTGCATGGGAGACAGCTTAGCAGACTAAGCACCTGCTTGGGTAAGTACAGGGTCTGGGGTTTGATCCTTGGCACCCCATGCCATGCTGGCCCCTCTCCTGGGTGTGCTGAGCTGGCCATCATGACCAGGGAGGTGGTGCACACCTGTAATTCCAGCACTGGGGAGGCTGAAAGCAGGAGGATCACTATGAATCCAAGTTGTATGAGACCCTGTACCAAACAGATTAAAAAATTTTTTTCAGATCTAATACAAGATCTGTCAGTTTATGATAGTAGTTTTGGGAAACTCTTTTGGTTTCCTGGGGCTTGCTTTTCTCTATTAGTAGAATGAGATTTTCAGTTTGTTTTCTCTACATTATTAAAATAAATAATATATACTTAGAGATCATTTCTATGTAATAATAAATTATTTATGACAGAAAGAATATAATTGAAAATAAATGCCCACGGGATATTTAAATTGTGAAATAATATTTTTACAGCTTCAAATAAATTTTACTAAACATTCAAATCTAGAGATGGTCAAATCTCATCAAACTATACCGTTAAGATCAGGACATTAAATGATTATGTAAACTTGGCCTACTTAGAATTAATTAAAGAACATCTTGAAAGAGTAATAAAAAATAAAAACATAAATAGATATGGTAACTGTGACTGAATTGGATCTGAGTATGGGAAAATGACTATAAAAATGTATTACACGTACTAATAAAATTTGAATATGGACTATGTTTTCAATAATAGCTTTGTATTAACCTCAAATTTCCTGCTTTTGACCCTTATGCTGTGATTATATGAGGGATTCTCCTTATTCCTATACAATAGTGATTTATGAATATTTTGGATTAAAGGAGATCACAGTCTCCAACTAATTCTCAGATGCTTCAGAAAAATGTAATATACATATAATACAGATAATGCAAATGACATAAAATATAAATAGTAAACATGGGGGAAATATTTTGTGTAATTATTGCAACTTTCTGTGAGCTTGAAATATTAATATAAAATATTTTAAATGCACAGAACTGATCTTTAAAATTCTACATATAATAGTATATTTCATACTTTTCAATTCCTAGATATGACTTTCTAAAATAAGTATTTATTATAAAGTGTAAATCTCTATTAAAAATATTCAAAAATGTAAAAATACGAAGTTTCAAATGAAATACAATGAAGGGCATAGAACATTGTTTTGCTCGCACCCAGGAAACCTACCTGAGCCACTCATTTCTCAGGAGATCTCATCATATTGCAATATGAAATCACTTTTTAGCAATGCAATGTTATAAAAATGAGTAGAAATTAAAACTGAATGATTGGACTAAGTAGGAGCCTAGAAAGAAAATATAGGGAAGTCATTAGATCTGAAAACTGTGTCTGTGTTCATGATCTGTGTTCGGCCTAAGATTTACAGAAGTAAACATAATGGGATATATTTTTAGGAGGGCGAGTGTTGCAGATTCCCCGGGCTAAAGTAGAAGATGCTGGCAGATACACATGCGTGGCCGTAAATGAGGCTGGAGAAGATTCCCTTCAGTATGACGTCCGTGTACTTTGTGAGTTTGTTTTCTTTCATTTATCATGCATTCCGCCAGTCAAAAACATTTTTCAGAAACTAATGTTTGCAAGATGTTACCCTGAGCACTTTAGAGACTACAAAGATAATCAGAAACTGATAGTCCATCCAAAGAATTAATTCTTTTATATGCAAATTGAGAACACATTGTCAGGACTTTTGAGATAACAAAATGGCTAAAACAGTGCACCCCGTCCACAATCCTGTACCAAAAAAAGAGAAAATTCATTGACTCCAGAAGTTACAGTATTCCAACTGGTGGAGCCTGGTTTGAATGCTCTCTTGAGTTAAGGCCATCTCCGTCTGCACTTATGTGCAGGCATTAGAAATAGCATTGCTTCCTTAAGGGAAGAGACCTATGATGATAGTAGAAATAGATACCTGCATTGGAAAAGGCTGACCTACAAAAGCAGTGTGAATACAGAAAAAGAGATCAGAATGAAAGATTTTATAGAGTGAGTAATTAAGTGATATGAAAAAATAGTCACTTAGCTCAGTGTGTAAGGGAATACTGATATTTTTATCCTGGGTGACTGAGAAACTGGTATCAACATGGACATAAGTAGAAGGCATAGAGAAATCAACATAAGTAGGAAAACAAAAAAGAGAAACAATTGAAAAGGGAGATGAAACAAATTGAAGCATTAATTGCTTCTTTCCTTGGGTCAGCAGAAATGCACAGTATAGTTGTCAAAACCATCCTATCCTGCTTACACACATTTAAAAAAAATCTCTTTCTCCCACTCCTTCTCCTGTACTCCTCAATTAGTAACTCTTTCCTTCTGAATAAGTTTTGTTTTAAAGGTGTTTAATTTGACATAGTTCTAGAAAACTTGGGTAAAATGTTAAAAGAGATGTTGGTGGTAAGCAATTCTGTATAAGACAAAGAATCTAAATCTATATGAATGTAGATTTTGCAGTTACTTACAAATAGGTGGTAATGAAAGCTAAGGTTTCCAACAAAATGATTCTTTGATAACATATCAAAAGAAGATATATGGGGAATCATTTATAATTAGAACAAAAAGGAAAACAGAAGTAGGGCTATCTAGTAAGTTAATGAATGCCAGTAAACTACTGTATTCCAGAATCAAAAGCATTGAAATGTTACCAAGAAGTAGGTTTTAATATTGAATGTTCAGATGAGTTTAGGAAAGTAAAAACTAAAGATCTTTTCAGATGGTGTGGTGTGCTGCAAAGCCTAGAGTGGGGGAAGGAGGATACAAATTCAACACATACTGAAATCAGACCCTCATGTATAAACATTATATTGTCTCCTTAGTGTGAGAACCTGAAAGAGAAAAATGGAATCTGAAGGGTGAAGTAGACACTGGTAAAAGGGAATGAATTTATTCAAAAGGGAAGAGTTACTAGTTGAGGAGAAGGACAGGAGTGGGAATGGGGGAAAGAGATTTTTTTCTATGTATGTAAGCAGGATATGATGGTTTAGACAACTGTACTATGCATTTCTGCTGGTATATGGAAAGAAGCAGTTAATGCTTTAATTTGTTTTGTCTCCTTTTCCAATTGTTTCTCTTTTTGTCTTGTTAATTTCTTATACATTTTTAAAATTTTTTATACATTTTTTCTCTTTCTCATTTTTTTTCTCTCTCTATATATATATATCTGATAATTTGAATAACTGGTTGGAAGACAAAACTTTGTATTAAAACAAACAATATGAAATTCATATTACTTTGTTAAATGATAATCTGTCACTTATAATTTTTTGTTTTAATTCTAATTTGTATTCTCTTTTGAAAAGAAAAGTGAAGGAAATAAAAATAGAGAGCACTAAGTCATTTTTTAAAAACATAGAAAGATAGAATAGAATTTGAGAATCAACAACTGGTTAGAGAAAGAAAACTAATTTAAAAGACTTAAACTTGCTTATAGACCCAGGAAAAGACCTAATGGAAAGGGGAAAAGTTTTAAATGTGTGTTTAAGAAGCGGACAGTCCAGGAATAGAGAATGCAAGGTCCTAGAGCATGAAAAATATACAACCAAGGAATCAAGAGATGCTAATTAGCGTTTCATTGAGAACTAGAGAGATTTGAACTACTGCAAAGAGAAAAGTATTATGTTCTCTTCATTAAATATGAGTGTAAGAGAGAATAGTAAAAGTGGTATTATTCTTGTGGCAAACAAAAGCTGTTAACAATTGCCAATGTGAGGGATCTGGCAATGTGAAGTAGGACCTATTCAGTCCAGGTATTGTTGTTTACAGTCACCTAAAAGAAGAAGTTTAAAAAATATGATATGGCCCCCTGAGGGTGGAACAGAGATATCAGGAATGCACTGTGGAAGCACTAGAGAGTGAGAGAGAGCATAAAATGTGTACTAGGACAGAGAATGCTGAAGTGATCGACTACTCTTAAGGTTTCAGCTTGGTGAGAGAAAAAGAAAATCCACCTGCAAGAACCTGATAGGCTGATGGACTGTCAACATAAGAAGTTTACAAAAGAAACTAAGAAAGAGAGAAAGAACACTGAAATTCCAGATTTATTTATTTGACCAATGTCTCATGCTAGGCACAGGGAGGACATAGCAAATATAGTGGATAGCAGTTGTCACAGTTACTGTTCTCATGTTG
This sequence comes from Tympanoctomys barrerae, assembly GCA_002564285.1. Lineage (NCBI taxonomy): Eukaryota > Metazoa > Chordata > Mammalia > Rodentia > Octodontidae > Tympanoctomys > Tympanoctomys barrerae. The sequence goes on along the minus strand of NDGN011398627.1, from coordinate 1,607 downwards.
CCTGGACAAATACCTGACACTCAAAACGAAGAAAGGAAAGCTTGATTCAGCTCACAGTTACTGGAGGTTTCAGTCCATGCTAGAGTGGCTCCACAGGAGAGTGGCACAGGGCAGAGAGCATCAGTTCATGGCAGTGGCAAAGAGCAAGAGGAGCCAAGGGAGGAGGAGCAGCAACGATGGCAACAGAGAGGAAGTCTTCTCTCTTAAATTGCATTCAGGCTTTCTGCCCCAGGCTGAAGATGTACACACACCAAAATCCCAGCAGTACTATGATCCATAATCCCAGCCTTGGATCATAATCCCAATGGATCATGAATAGATCACAAACTCTAGAATTCCCAGCCTCATGACTGTATGAGGCTTTGGTGGGACAACTAGACATAAACCATAACATCAGTGGAAACCACCTACCTGTGAATGTAAAGTGTCTATATGGAAACAATACTGAAACTCGATTGTGTTCTTTGTGGCACTGATTGTTTTCTTTGTAGAATTTCAGTTTAATTGTTGGAGCCCCAAATACCAGGAAACTTCATCTACATTAAACGTGATTATTACTGATTGCTAAAGATATTTTAACAGAGTGAAACAAAAAATAGCCAAACTTTCAAAAGAAGAGATTATTTACTTTGAAAATTATTAGCTACTTTTACCAAAGCAGCCAACTTATGAGTTCTTTGTTTACTTAATATTTCCATTTTTAAAAGCTTCTATGGGTAATATGTGATTTGACATGTACCTGCATTCTATAGTATTAGTTTACACTAATAAGTACGTGCAAGAAAATCTGGAGCTAGACTTCTCAAACTTCACTCTGCTTAAAGATCACTTGGAGAGCTTGCTAGAATATTGACTTCTTGATCCTTCCTAGAGATGCCTATTGAAGACTATGAGTTTGCATTTCTGACCCAGTTCCCAGGTGATGCTGACACTATTGGTATTGAGGCTGGTAAACACCTTGAATAGTCCACATGAAGCCCTTACAAATAAGACCAAATCTGAACATTTCCAATACACATTCAGAGCTTTAATTTATCTGGTGTGTCTTTATAACAAAATAGTCTTAAATATCAGCTTGTACAAATGTTTCTCCATTGTATGCATAACAACCCAGAAGGCACAGTAGAAGGCACTGAGAAAGAAACAAGATGTTTGGGAGAAGAGCTGAGATTGGACTAAGCTGGAATGATGCTATTGGAAGGAATAGTCCAGGGTAAATAAGAAACTAAAGATAATAAGCCCAAATTCAAATGCTTTTGTCACAATTCTAATTTAGTGTGAAATGTTACTTGAAGATCGTAATTTCTCCTTCAAATCGAGCTTCTCTTTTACTATCATAAAATTTTTTTAAATTGTTAAAAAATAGACTCATTTAGGAGTGCTTCTATAGCCCATCAATATTTCTTTGCTGCAATCATTTCATAGTGCCACCAGTTATCAAGGGAGCAAATAGTGATCACCCGGAAGAGGTGACCGTGCTGGTGAATGAGAGTGTCCAGATGGATTGCTTCTCCAGTGGCAGCCCAGCACCAAGGAATTCCTGGCAAAAAGACGGAAAGCCCTTGCTGGAAGACGACCATCATAAATTTCTGTCTAGTGGCAGAATG
>NDGN011398551.1:0-19977 GCA_002564285.1 Tympanoctomys barrerae | reverse complement strand
AGAACAATAATAATGTAATAATAAAATGATGATGATTTTTGTTTTAAAACTTACACATGGGGCTGGGGAGATGGCTCAGTAGAATGAGTGCTTGCCTGGCAAGTGCAAGGGGCTGCGTTCAATCCCTGGTTCCACCAAAAATTTAAAAAAGTAAAAAGTAAAATATAAATAAATAAATAAAACTTACACATAAGCAAAAATAGTCCTCTTCCACCAAAAAACTAACAAGTAAAAATAAATAAACACAGTGGAATAAGCACTTCCCTGGCAAGTGCAAGGCCTGAGTTCAATCCCCAGTTCTGCTAAAATAAACAAATAAAATAAATCCAGGTCATTGTATTATTACTTGTTTCTTCTTTCTTAGTGAGTGCTCATCTATAGTCTTGGGCTTTTATCTATCTATCTATCTATTTATTTATTTATTTATTTATTTCGTTGGAACCAGAGATTGAACTCAGGCCCTTGCGCTTGCCAGGTAAGCATTTATTCTACGGAGCCACCTCCCTGACCCAAGCCTTGGGCTTTTCAAAGCCCTTAATTTTTATAAGTATACCAAATCTTTTTTTTTTTCAGAAAATAGATTTTTTTTCTTTTTTAAAATTTTTTAAAATTCATTTTAATGAGAAAAAAGATAAAATAGCAATGAAACAGTTTCAAAAACAGGTTAGTAGGACAGTTACAATAATTAATACATTGCATATTGCTGTCTTATTTTCTTAGTTATTCTAAAACTCCATTATAAAATCCTAAGTACCCTACTTAGGCAATGAGATTAGTGATTTAGAGGTACTCAACCACTTTCATTGGCTCAACCTTTACAGCTAGAAACTTGCAGGTGCTGTAATTTGAGTGTTTGGAGCAAACTCAGGGTTGCAAAGACTGAACCCCTTTCCAATAAGGACTTCTAGGATTCGGCGCTCTCTCTTGCCAGCTACAGAAACGCAAGCAGCACAGAGCCTCTAGCTAGCTTCAGCTCCTTTGGATCTGCCTCAGCTGTCCATAGTCACCTTGCCTAGAGGCACTCAGTTCTACTGCTGGTCAAGTGCAATGGCTGAGCGAGGCTCCAGTAAAACCTTTCAGATACTTGTCTTGAGGTAGAGGAGGAAGTGTTTGTTTTAAAACGCCCTCGAGAGTTTGCAGAGACTGAGGCTGGTTAGGAAGTTCACGTTTGTCCTCTTCCCAATTTTTCTTCCATCCCTCTCTTTTCATGGGTATTTATTCCTAAGAAATACATTGCCGCCAGCTCCACTTCATTCCAACGCCACCCCATTGCACCTCCAGCTCCACCTCTACTTTCAGACCATAACTTGTGCCAGTTTCGTATTGTCCTATCCAAGAGCAAACATTTTATACAAGTTTGTCTATCCCTTCTCTAGAACTGTATGTACATACTCATGGTTATTGTCTGGTGAATTCCCCATTAACTCACAAAATGGGTACATGTTTGTCTTCTCTCTGGAAAATCACAAGCTATACCTGTAAAGAGAAATTGATAATGACATGTCATTTATTTGACATTTGGTGAGAGCCAACCTTTGGTGTCCTCACTATAAACTCACAAAAACACACAGAAAAGCAAATGGTAACTAACCCTGGTGAAAATGTGTCAATTAGTTTGATTGTTGTAGTCATTATACAATGTCTGAGCACATCAAGCAATCAGATTGCAAATCTCGATTACATATAATTTGTATTTGTCAAATTTAGCTCAGTGAAGCTGGAGAAAAAATAGTTCTAATTCATAGTAAACAATCATATTGCAAAAAAGTCACATCATTAGTAACACAATTATTTAGATTTTTAAACGTAAACATAACTTAAGAGGTAAAGGTAACTAGACATTACCTTTTTAGATTCTTCTTTTGTCCTACCTAAGATTTGTATTTTTCTAAAATTTTCTGGAACACCCTCTAAAGCTACGAAAGGTCCACCTTTAAAATACCAATCCAGTGTACTACACAAAAAGATTTCCTTGAACACAGGTTGTTTGGGTTGAACTAGACAGTGTCATAGCGGCCAGATGGAAAGTTCAATTTACATTTAATTTTGTTTTCACTGATTTATCAACTATTCCATTGACAAGGAGAGGTGTGACTTCATGGAGTGAGAAAAATGCTATTTTCTGCTTGTAGCTGCACTGAAAAATCAAACGACAGCATATTCAAAGTTAGTATTTGACAAAGATTTTAATCGTGGTTGCCTGTCTTCTGAGCATCCCCTATTCTCATTTTTGTAAGTTCATAAAAGTTTACTTCTGTTTGTAACTAATTATGTGACAATCTGCATAGAGGGAAAGAAAAAAGAAATCTGAATTTACCCATCTGTAGAAAGACATAGTTCTGTAAAATATACTTAAATCTACATAATGTTATCTCAAATCTGCATTATTTTACCTATGTTCCTCAAATTTTTTCAAAATCCAGAAGGTATTAATGAATCACAACTGATACAAGAAAATAATTCCACTTGAAAAAAAGAAACAATAACAAGTAATTTCATGGGTAAAGTTCATAATTTATTAAAAGTTCTCGCCCTCACTTACATTGGTGATGCTCTGTTCATAGAAAGGAAACAAACTACACTAAAAATGTATTTGCACTAGCAAACACAGACAGAATCATCCACTTTTCACAAATAAGAAAAACAAAATTTTAGGAACCTAAGTATTAGGCTGCAGAGATAGCTCAGCAGTCTAAGCTCCTGCCTGCAGGTGTAAGGACCTGCGGTCGATCCCTGGTGCCGCATGCCATGCTGGCCCCAGAAGTGGGCTTGGTGGTTCATGCCTGTAATCTCAGTGCTGGGGAAGCTGAAGCAGAAGGATCACTACCAGTCCAAGCTGTGTGGTAAGACCCTGATCCAAATAAAATATTAAAAAAAAAAAACAAATATTTTGTCTAAATTGTCACAGGTGTTAAATGTCATATTAAGAGTTGGGGAGATAACTCAGTAGTGTAAGCGCTTGCCTGGTAAGTGCAAGATCCACAGTTTGATCCAGGGTACCACATGCCGTGCCTGCCCCTGAATCTTGGTGCACCATGCTGGCCACGAAACCAGGCATGGTGGCGCACACCTGTAATTCCAGTGCTGGGGTAGCTGAGACAGGAGGATCACTGTGAGTCCAAGCTGCACAGTGAGACCCAGGACCAAATAAATAAATAAATAGTATTTTAAGAATTTGAACTTTAGTGTTTGACTTATAAAATTCGCGGTGTGCTATACTATACTGCCCAGTAGAAAAGTTTTGCCTCAACTAGTAAAATCTTGTGAGTTATTTGAAGCATTACAGTTTGCAGCAGAAAAAAAAATATAGATATATGTACAGCATGGTTAGAATATGCTAAGATTTCTTCCTATTTTGACTTTCCACAATCTAATTCAGTTACATATACAATAAATATTGGAGCTGTGACATGCAGTTCTTTCATTTAATAAAGGGAGCATGTGATTGTAAATGCACAATTTGTTTGTTTGTTTTTGAGACAAGGTTTCCTTATGTAGCCCAGGGCCAACCTTGAACTCATGGCAGCTCTCCTGCCTCCGCCTCTTGAGTACTGGAATTACAGGTAGGCATCACGATGCCTGGCCCAAATGCACAAATGTAGAAAACTGAATTTTAGTAACGTTTGGACCTCAGATGAAAGCACAGATTCTAGCTCCTAAACCCCCAGAGACAAAATGAATCAGGCACACACACAGAGCTAACATATGGACATTAAGAATGATGCACAGAATTCTGTAGAAACTCAAAATATGAATGGCTAGGGTCAAGCTCTTGACAGTGTGCTTGTCAGCAGCATCTCAAGGTCAAATACCAAGCTGAGGATAGTATAAAAATATTAGAAGAAAAATCTGTATATTTTCAACACAAAATTATAACACCCAAAGAGGACCCTCTTGGAAATTAGAAGTGATACCTAAAACATATTTCCAGAAAGGCAAGAAAACTAAGTTCATATTAAAAAGGAAGATAAAAACAGTAGGTGAAACCTATTCAACTTACCGTAAGGAGAAAGAGATCAAGAAATAGGATACTTTTTTATAAACAATAAAGACAAAATGATCAAAATTATAAAGAATTGATTAAAATTATTTTACATATTTAATAAAATTATATATAAAATAGCATATCAGAAATAAAAGCAAATGCTGAAAAATAAGTTTATTCTAAAAGTGAAGACTAAATTAGAAGGAAAACAAGAGTTAAAAACACATCTGAAATCTTACTTAGATAAAAATAAAATTTAAAAGAGTAAGAAGAAAAACAACAAAAAAGGAATTAGAGTCCAGAGTTAGTGGCAAGCAGTGAAGTTAGACAAAGGAAATTTAACCTACAGAAATAAGGACTCTGAAAAATAATTTAAGATAGATTCATAAACTTTTAAAACAAAACTTAATTTCTTTATTGTTGGGACAAAATAAGTGACATCCCCAGCTTAAGGAAGGGGAGGTCTGTTTCGGCTCATGGTTTGGAGGTTTCCTTCCACAGTGTGCTGGCTCCAGGCCCGGGCAGAAGGGCAGATAGCACGGCAGAGGAGGAGCAGCTCATGGGGCAGGTGGAGATGGAGCAAGGGATGAGGAGGAGGAGAACGAGTCACTCCTCCAGGCTACACTCCCAGGAATCAACCTCCTCCGTAAAGGTCCAACCCTCCCGAGCCACATTTAGCTGTGAAGTAGCCAATGGACTAACCCTCTGGTATCACTTCCCCACGATGCAGTTGTCTCCCCAAAGCCTTCCTATGAATGCGTGAGAGTTATGGGGACAGCTAGATACAAGCCATAACCAAAGTTAAAAATTCCTTTGGAATCTAGACGGCAAGAGTGGTAACTTACAGGGACAACTGTGCCATCAGCCCTTTTTACAATGCGCTATTTCAGATGAAAATGAAGTAAAATTATTATGAAAACCACTACAGGAAAATTCAAACCATTGCTTTCACATCCTGAAATGATTTTAATAAGAGTTTTTGCAGGTTTTTGTCATTTTTGGGTTTTTTTTTGTGGAGCTGAAGATCAAACCCTAGTGCTCTCACATGCTATACCTTTCAAGTGTAAGTGGCACAGATATAACTTGCAATAATTCAGAAAGCATGTTTTCTTATAAGCAATTTTCCAGGAGTCTACTACAAAACAAGCTTTAAAAAGCCAAAACTACAAAGGGAAATCAACATAAAGACCATTGTTCTAAATAATTACATGTAGAATTGAAACAAAATGAGAGGGGTAAAAATAAAAGATTATAAAATGTGATGGTTATATGATTTAATAAAGTAGGTATACATGGATTAAATATGATTGAAGAATGATATGGTGTATGAAAAATTATAAATCTCTATTGATAAATCATAATCACAGTATTATAATAGTACTACTATTGTAACTTTACTGTATATAATGTAGGCTTAAGCAAATGAAAAATCATGGCCCATTCTAATTTTGCTACCTCCCGTGCTCTGGCATTTCAGGTTTTCAGTCTAGAAATGCAAATTAAGAAATTAACTCATAACCCAGTATGCTTAAATTGCAACTATCAGCATTAAATCGCAAGGTATTTTAACGATGTCTAACCTCTGTACTCTAAAATGACTTAGAAAGGAGCATCATCTCAGTAGCAGCTAACATCTCTAGGTCGCAGTTTCAAAGGTGAAATACAAATACTTCAGTAAAAGAAATAGGGCTTCCTTGAGAAATACCTTACTTATACAAAGAAAGATATACATTTTTAAACTCTGGATCATCTTGTAAAACTAGATATCTGGAAGTGTTTGGCCTCATAACAAATGGGCTTGATGTCAAACACTGGGAAATTTGAACTTCAATCATTTCAATGGATTGAAACATGTCAAATATATCTGTAAGCTGGGCAACAAAAAAGTGAAATTTTTATACTTGCTTTTCTGTATGAATTATAGTATTGGGTAACAAAATATTTAAAGTATCTTCTTTTAAATTATTTTAGTGGGTAAGTGAAAAAGAAATAAAACATCAGCATTTGCAAACTCCAGTGAGCTAATGATACAGGTATGGAACATTAACAGATACAAAACTAAACCAAGAACCTAAGCTTGATATTATGTGCCTCCTGGTAAAAAACCAAACCAAAATGAAACAAACAAAAAACCACCTATTTTTACCTGAATTATTTTACAGAGGATCAAATCTGAGTCTAATCATGCTCTGAGGTTAGGGATCACTTGATAAGAAATACAAGGCAAAGTCATGGTTTGGAGGTTTTAGATAACAGTGTTTGATTTCATAATAATGAGATTTATAAAAGACACAGAGCATGACAGTGCTTGAGTTAAATGAATCTGAATTCAAATCCCAGCCCATTATTTATTATCTGTGAGACTAGCACACTCATGCGTGAGCTTTGGTTTCCTCCTTCATGAAATTCACATTAAATAAGAACAACCGCCTCTCAGATTTGTCCTCAGAATGAAAGACAAGATTAAGTCAGATTCCTGTTCCGAGAGGCCATTTTGCTGATTTTTCCCCTCTTTTTCCCATATAGTTCTTACTTTGCTTTGACATTGTCAATGTATCTATATTGCCTCTACATTATATTACTGATAATTATGTTTAACTGGATAACAATTTCAGATATTTAGATAAAGTACATGTTTCTGAAGGCCAGTTGCAGGTAACCATAACTGATAGCAGTGACAAATGCCCACCCTTGAAGGCCTGGTTTCCACCTACACCTCAAATCCCAGAGCACCTTGTTTTAGAACAGAGCTTTTCAATCCTGATTAAAAATAATAACAATGATTAATATTTTGCGGGGAAATAAGTAATAATTAAGTTTTTAATAATGACATGTCATTTATCATACACAAGCATGTTCCTTTTATGAAGTAGGTGCTCAATATATTTTTAAATGGTTGATTCTGTAGAGCTGACCTGAAAAGCTTTTTTAGAAACAATGGAAACAGTCTGATGGAGAAGTTGACATCTACATAAACGTCAGAACTGCAGGAAGTTTTCTGGAGTAATTACTTGCTAGTGGCCAGGATAATGGGGAACATGAAGGGAGAGGGAGACATAACCCTTAGGAGATCTGAGCCACAGCCCTGGTCCTGCATCCCATACCAGCTGAGAGCCTGCCACATCCTAGGCCAAGTGTTTTAGATTTTTGAGTTTATTTCATTTTCATTGTGACACTGTGAGATGATTTCTCCAGCCCCAGGATGGAAACATACCTGCCGCACAAAATCGCTGACCAGCAACACTTTTTTTATTTTTATTTTTTTTTTCAGCAACACATTTGATACCAGAAGGAGTTAGGAATTCACACTTATTTTTGTCTGACACTGAAATCTCTTATCCAGGTGATCTGTAAAATCCTTTCCAGTGCAAACAAAGTATGAGTTAGGAAATAGCTTCCTCAAAGGAATTTTTAGTTACCTATTAACCTAGCAGTTTTCTTTGGTGACACATGTCTTTTCTTTCTTTTATGTCCTTCACTTGTGTCAGTGTCTGAAAACCTCATTCACTCCAAGGGTACAGAACCCAGGGCAAGGTCCTCACCCGTGATGACAGCGTACTACCATCAATGTTGATGAGAACTTGAAGATCAAATTTTCTTTATACCTCGTGACCTTTCCTGAGCCCTTTTCTATTTCTAGAGGCTAGGCTGCTAATACTGAACTTGACTGTTATTCTTTATGCTGTTTACTTAAAGGAAATGAAACTCAAACTATGCCACTGGATGACAGAACAATAATTACAATTTAAATTAGTCACAGACTTATCAGCTCTTGTGACTTCTTGTAATGGAAAATAACCTAGAGGACACTGTCATGTAATATTAAGATAACAGCCTTTGAAGGGGTGACATATTTACATCCCATGACAAAACTGTTTGAATTTCTTCATTATTTTCTGNTCTGCACAGTATTTTAAAATGTACCTGAAATTATTCTATCCCATTTAGCTGATGGGTTTGTGTTTTGTGTTTCTTCTTCCTTTTCACAACTGAAACCCTTATTTTCTGCAGTTTGGCCCTCATTACTCTTGCCTGAACTTTTAAGGCTTTGGGCTGATAGCCCTTCTTCCCACCTACTTTCTCCCTTATCCATCCAACTCATTACTGCTAGATTAATCTTCCCAAAGGACTGCTCCAATTATATCACCAAACCATGGTAAACACATATATCTTTTACTTACAAAACAAAAGTCAAAGTTATTAAGAGGCCTGTAGATTAACTTGACCTAGCATAAAACTCTCTTTAGCTTTCTTCCTACTTACATCTTTGTATAACGTGAGACAAAGTCACCAAATCTGTACAATGAGATCTAACTCCATGATGCTGCTGTCCTTGCCTGGATTGCTATTTGTTTACATCTCCATATGAAAAACTCTGTGAATCTCTTATGAAACATGTTTAGTGGTTTCAACTTAGCTGCATGTACAAAATTCCCATAAATCTTTACGAAAAGTATTGATTCTTTGATATACCACAGTGTATGGTATCTTGATTCTGTGGCCTGACTTTCATGTACACTGACTCTAATGGTCTGGTAATGAACTTCAACCTGTAAATTATTGTGGTAGCCCTGGATCATAGGAAAGAGGAGCAAATTTAGGCAGTAGGGAGAGAAAAGAAAGTTTTTTTTTTCGCTGTAGCAAGGAAAGCTCAAATACACCAAATAGTTTCACTGGAAAGTATTGTTTTCTGTAGACTTCCTGGCCTCGGCAAGAGAAGCAAGAAAAATATTTAGATGAAAATACCACACTTCTAATTTTAGCATAAAAAGAGGACATGTCTCTTTCAAGGAAGCCAGCAAAAAGTTAGAGATTAATAGTAATATTCAAAGTTTTTGCTTCCAAAAATCCTGTAAAAATAACTTTCCAAACATAATTCTAATAAAAAAATTTCCATATTTTCTCTAACCTATAGATCATTTTTTGTAGGGTTTTTTTCCCCAAAATGCAGGAGAAATATATAAGATCATTGCACATGAAATGTATTCAACTCCAAAGCTTAGGTAGCTCTGGTTGCTTATGAGGTAAGTTGTGCGGAACAATGCAAAGGGAACTAATGTGTCCTTAGAACCCTCTGAGCATTTTTCAGAAGCAGAAGGTAAAATAGCTCTGCTATGAGGCCCCAAGCACACTGCATCTTGAACCTGACATGGCTTTAATAATGTATTACAAAAACATGGTGTCGGCTTCCAGGAGCAATGGGGGGCATTTTATTAAGTGAGAAAAGAAGATTTATAGATAAATCACTAAAGAAGAGTTATCGTGAATCATGCCTTTACTAACAAAAGGTGTAGAGAACAGTATTTTTTTCTCTGCTTTGTCAACATCTAATGCCCATTTATCTCTGTTATACTACTCATACATAATCACAATCACCCCATAAATTCATCATCATGGATTGTAAAGCTTAAGACAAGGTCAAGAAGCTTATGAAAAGAACCAGTAATCTATCCAGCGAAGGGCTGAGAAATGTTAATGGGGGTAACCTGGTGCACAGGGGACCCAGTTTCCATTACAAAAGTGACTGGTCATCAGTCACCCCCACAGTGGGTCATCCTGAAAAATTCCAGGAGCTTAAGAGGGCTAGAAAAGAACACCACATAGATCAAAGCTGCCAGGACAGAAAGCAGCTGCCTCTGAAATGTTGCACTTGAACTTAGGCTACAGGAGGTTCTCTTGATATTCGGGAGAGAGATGGAAAGGACAGAGATACCAGAGGGGCATCATGATAGTTACTGGCTGCTCTCTGTACTTTCATATACCTGGGGATGGGCAGCCTCTGTCTTTGTTTCCTGGATTGAATGCTATGACCTTGCCCCATAGCTCTCTGCTGGGTGTTTCACATATTTTGTTAGCATTGTTGTTTAATGTTAAAAAAGATCATTTTGCCATGTTCAATAAAAAATTCTTTATCAAATATGTGAACGGGTAAGGTTCACCCTTAGCCTTGGTTGACAAATAAAATCATATCAAAATCTATTCCACATTTGCTTCCAGACATGAATTCTTTACTGTAATATTTGTTTTGGCTAGGTATTTGGGAGTAGTGAATAATTCTTCTCATAATTTGATCTCTTCCTACAAATTTTGGTGAGGATATCATACAAGTTCCTCCTGCTATTTTCAACCATACAGTGCCCAGACAGTGTTCATGATGCTCCTTCCTTACTTTTACCTAGAGAAGAGACAGGACTTGCTCTCATTTGAAATGGTTCAAAGAGCCCAAGGAGGTCTGAGGAAGAAAAAAAAGGAAAGGAGAACCCAACTTCCATGAAGATAGGCTGTGGTCCCCATCATCGCGAAGGTCCTCACTCAGTGGATGATTCAGGACCTACCTTTGTTGTCACCCTTGCCCTTGGGCTCTGCAGCCACCTCCTGTTGTCATGCATTTTCTCTTCATCTCCCCTTCCCATCAATGAATTTCAAAGGCTACAAACACCAGTTTCCTGGTCTCACTCAATGAAAACCATATACTTAAGCCTCACATCATTCTCCATGGTCGAAAAGATAGGAATTTTACATTAATTAGCAGCATAACATTAGTACTGCCTTGCCCATGTCCTCATTTCTTCTTTTCTTTCTTTTCACTAGGCGTGTTTATGCATTTTCCTCCAAATCAAAATTGATGATGATAAATCAATTCAGATATTCATGTATCAAAATACAAAGAAATAACAAAGCCTTTGAAATAGACTTCATCCCACTGCTTCATAATAAATAGCTCAAGAATTAGGGAGGAAAACTAGGATTAGAGATCCCACTCGACCTAGCTATTCCCATCCTTGGTATTTTTCCAGAACAACTGAAAATATTGTGCCACAGAGACATACATGCACATTATTTATTTGTCTGTTTATATATTTAGTACAAGGTCTCACTAAACAACTCATACTCATGGTGATCCTCCTGTTTTCAGCCTCCCCAGCACTGGGATTACAGGTATGTACCACCTCTCCTGCACTCTGTGGCCGGCGCAAAGCGCCCAAGGGTGCGGCACGTGGCAGGTCGCTGAGCTTGCCTAAGCAGGCAGTGAGTCTGCTGAGCTATTCTGTCAGCCTGCACACACGTTTTGAATAGCACAATTTGTCATAGTTAAATCCTGAAACAACACAAATGCCCATCAAGTGAGGAATGGATAATAAAGATGTGACATTTGTATACAATAGAGTATTACTCAGCTATAAAAAGATAAACTCCAGACTTTTATAGGTAAATGGATGCAACCAGGGAACATACTCGTAAGTGAAATAAATAAGGCCCACATGTATAAATATTGTATTGTCTCACCAGTGTAAAAATCTGAAAGAGTAAATATTTTCTGAAAGGTCCAATAGATACTGTAAAAAAGAAATGAACTATCTAGAAGTAAAGAATGACCAGCATGAGGGAAAGGAGAAAAGAAAGAAAGAAAAAAAAGGAAAAAGAAATAAATATGTATATGCACAGGATAGCTTGGATAATTGTACTGATGATTTCTGCCGGTCTAAATTTTTTCTCTCCTTTTCAATTTTTCTTATAATTTAGACCAATTTTACATGCTTATATCTGGTAATCTGAGCAACTAATTTGAAAACAACAATATGCAATATAATAACCATTGTTCAATTCCTATCATTCCATTGAGCGAAATTCTGTAAAGTTTCTAATGTTTTATACTATTTTTGCATACTCTGTAAAAAACGAAATACTGAAAGAGGAGCTAGGATGATGGTTCAGTGTAATAAGTGCTTCCCTGGCAAGCGCGAGGGCCTGAGTTCAATCCCCGGTTCCACCAAAAAAAAAAAAAAAAAAAAAAAAAGTAAAAGATAAATAAAAACAGAAATTCCATTTGATCTTTAAAAAAAAAACAAAAAGAATTGGTGCAGAGGACGGACTGAAAAGTTATCCAAGCTACCTAGGCACCTGCCTGGCAAGCTCAGGCACCAAGTTTGATCCCCAGTACTGCTATCATCCTCTCCAGTCATTATTAGTCCTCCAGGTGGGCAATTTGGAAAAAAATACAGAAATAGTGTTTCCTCTTCTCCACAGCAAATCTTTCCCAAATCTCAGAGCTTTTTCCTTTTCCCCTTTCCCTTTATGTAAGTGTTCTCCAGCATCAAAAGTAGGCCCTACTAAGCATTCTGCCTCTTTATCCAGTCAACACACTTGGCACATCTTTCCGTGTGTAACAGTGTGCTCAGTGAAGTAAGGTAGGCAAGTCAAACAGAAAAATGAAGCCCATGTCGTTAATGGCCATGGTGTATTACAAGGTTTATGCCTTATTCTAAATGACACAGGTGGGCTTCCTGGTGTACGTCTGGAATCTCAGCATGAGCTGAAGGCTGGCCCAGCTAAAAAGTGGGATCAAAACCAGCCTGAAGTGCATAGCAAAACCTTGCCTCAAAAAGACAAAAAAAATTTTTAAAAAGATATATGAATGCACTGAATAATTTTCATCAGAGAGGCAAGATGAGACTGTTTCATATTTTTAATGTCATATGAGAATTATATCCCAATAAAGCTGTTATTGAACAACGAATGAGCAATTTTCATAAACTGAGTGTATGGTAAAAGAATGTATAATTCCCATACTAAACAAAAATAAGCAAGTGCTAACATGGTAACTCAGCAGACTAAGTGCTTGCTTTGGCAAATACAGGGACCAGGATTTGATTCCCGGTCCCTCATGCAATGCCAGCCCTACCCCTGGGGCTCACTGAGGTGGCAACTAAGTCCAAGAGTGGTGGCACATGCATGTAATTCCAGTGCTGGGGCTGAAAACAGGAGGATCATTATTAGTCCAAGCTGTGTCATGAGACCCTGTACCAAATACATAAAATGAAATAAAAGAAAGAAGAAAGAAAAAGAGGGGAAAAACAAAGTTCTTACCCCCATTAGCATATAGGAAGAAAAATCAAAATCCATTCACCTGATATGTTTTATAATTGAACTTTTAAGAAAAAAATGGCATTGTGTTTAGTGCAGATAGAAAATAAAAGTACAAAATGTGAAAGATCCTGCTGAAAAAAAAGTCAAAGAAAAATATGCAAGATGATCATACAGTATTAAATTGGATCATCAACATTCTTTGAACTACATCAAGCTGCTGGAAATCTGGCAAGATCTCATTGCCATTTAATAAAAATATTGGAAATTTATGGCAGAATGTAGCTGGTGCTGATGACCCTTGAAAATGTGTCATAATCTAAACTTGTTTAGCAGGTGAGGTACCATCTGCACCGAGCTCATGTATCATTAAGTGACATGCTAAAATAAATTACACAGTTAAACAATTTTACTCAAAGTATTTTTGCAAAAAATGAATCCAACTGGTGATGGCTAGAGATGCCAGCGGATAAATTTTGGAAGATGTCTTCAGTGTTGACATGCACAGGCACAGAACTACTGCCAACCCTCGTAGGCTGGTGTGAGGGAGGCGGAACAAGGTCCTAGTTATCCCTGATAAATCAGGAAGACAAACCAGGACACGGATGTGCAAACTTATTCTTTCTGTATTTTCTTGTTTCAAATCAGCTTTACAGATGATAGTCCCCTAGTGGTGGGACAAAAACAACAGCATCAAAACCCGAAAGTTGTGTACCCATCAATCTAACTTTGTGATTAATGGATTTGAATTTGGTCACCAGATGGATTCTTGCTCAGTGATATCACCATCCTTGACTGAACTTGTTCAGATTCCAGATTAACAAACTGATGGATTTATAGGAGGCCTTGCCTTCATGTCATAGCTCTGAGCTGGCATTTTCAAGTCCACATGGTATCCTTCAGGCTCTCATGCTGATATCATTTTGCCCACTTATTCTTAAACAGTAGCCTTTACTTCCTTTGAGAACATCTCAAATTATCTGTGTTGGCTTACATTGTTAACACAAACTGCGGTCACTGCTCTTGGGAGAGGAGTGATCTCCCTATGCCAAGCCAGCCCTGACTTGGCAGCATGCACAATGACCTGGACAAGTTTTATTTGCTCTTCCCGGTACTGCAAGTCTCTAAGTTGGCTATGTGTTGCCACTAAGCGCTAGTTGTGTCCAAGACATTTTCATGGCACTCCCTTGTGCCTGATCCTTCCCAATCACAACACCCTGAAAACACATATAGTTCTTATGCGTCTTCTTTGTTTCCTTTGTTCCATTTGTATCTGTGTTTCTCCTGTAGGTACATCACAAATTCTCTACATTCTTTCTCCCATTTGTCTGTGTTTCATTTCTGTATCTTATTATATATGTCACTCCTGTATGGATTATAAATTTTCCTCTGTACTTTTTTCTCTTGATTGTGTTTCTTGGGTGGAATGAATGAGAGTTCAAATGATCAAAGAGTAGGGGAATTTCAAGTATATCCACCCATAGTACAAAAAACAAGAAATACATAATGGAGGTGATAGCCTTCTCCCTGAATATAGCCTGCTCCTTTTTTTGTCTGACTCCACTTGTCATACACTGTGTGAAAGGAAATTTACAGTGAATTATCTCCTCCCAGAGGGCCCCCTTGAATTCACTTCACTGACTGAGTTTTAGATTTTTTTCTTACTCTGAGTTGCTACAACATATAGGGGCTCTCACTGCTGCCAATAAAAGAAGAATAACCGATAAAAGGAACTACAGTATCTCTTAGTTCAAGACAAATTTATAACAGTCTATTACAAATACCTATCATTTCTGCAGCTGTTATTACTGTCACCATTATTTTATTATCCTATTATTCCTATGTACCTCCTTCTTAGCACGGTAGTTGTCAGCATGCTGCCAAAGACTTAGATGCCATCTTTTTCCACTGTGATGGGAGAGGGAAAGGCTGAGGCCCACTGTGTACCCTATGCTCCCTGAGAATGCAGATGGACAGTGCTGTGACACTGAGCTCCACATAAGCATGGCTAGAGCATCCCACTACAGGAGCAAGGTAAAATAGTAACACTTGACTTACTTAAAGGTGACACTTTGAATCTAGATAAAATAGAAAAAATAAGGTATCTGTGAACAATGAACCATTACAGAGACCATAAATTTGCTCACAAGATAAACTGAAGTTCACCTCAGACAAGGGGATTTTAAATTACATCATAATATCTTTTGTCTCCTAATATAATTTATTCAAGTTTGAAGAGCACAGTGACACCCTGGAATTTGTTTTGATCTTAGTAATCTCAGCCTTCAATGCAGCAATTCAAATATATTAGGTATTTGTAAGCAGTGTTTTGCTTTAATTTTGAGTAAAATGAATTGAAAGTCAGCTGAGAGATACAGACAAATTACAAGTTAACATTAAAATAGATAGAAAAAACTGGAAAATTAACAATGAACATTTACACATTTAATCTTGGAGAAATAAATCTTAATATATGTCAGACATTGTATTATAAGATTATACAATAATTTATGACCAAAACAAAAGTTCAGAGTCACACAGAAAAGGCATAATTATGATCAACCTTTCAAAAGTCATCACAACAGATGAAACATTTTTGAAAAATTTTATGATAGCTAAAAGTATAAAGGTTTACTTTTTAAATATCATACTTGAACTCTCTGGGAATTTAAGTTATGTGTAATAGTTCTTCATCTCAAATATTATTACACTTAATTATCTGAAAAGTAATGCTAATAGAAATGAGGCAACTGGGATGGGGGAAAGGAGAAAAAAAGGAAGGGGAAATACATATATGCACAAATATACCCACACGATAGCTAGGATAATTGTACTACTAATTTCTATTACTTCATTGAAATAAACAATTAGAGCTTACATTGTTTGATCAGTTTTGTATGCCTGTACCTGGTAATCTGAGTAACTACTTTGAAGAGAACTGTATGCTATATCATAACCATTATTTATTTACTATCATCTTGTTTTGAAATTCTGTATCATTTTTGTTGATTTTAATCTTTAAAATGAAAATATATATATATATATACCTAGATTCCCCATACAAAAAACCAGAACCCACTTACATTAGTATTCAAGGTACAATGAATTTGTGCACTTTATGTCACCAACCATTCATATGTTGAGATCCAAACCCTCAGTGTGGCAGTGCATAAAGATGGGACAGAGAGGTAATTATGTCAGGAGAATGGAGCCCTCATAAATGATATTAGTGCCTTTATATGACAGGCTCTACAGGGCTTTCTTGCCACTCATCATCCAAAGATGTAAAATTTCTGGCTGTTCCAAGGGCATTGATTTTGCAAAGGTCTTAAAGCCTGAAGTACAGAGCATATCATAATAAAAAGTTTAAGAGATTCTCAACAAGTCTACAATGACTTAACTTGTGAACCAGAAAAAAGGAAATGATAGATCTCACAAATCAGCTTGTAGGACAAACCGTATTCTTCTCAGGCTTCCAAAATTTGCCAATATTATTTCCTTTTCCTACACAGAGCTGTGCCTTTTTTCTTCCTGCCAAGGCTGGCTAATTCCTTCAGGCTTAAATCAATTGCCAACTGCTACTTTTTCTGTGTATCCCTCCCTGAAAGTCTTAACTAGCATTAACTATGTCACAATATGCTTTCTGATAGCATTCCATACATTCCTCTATTGAAGCACAAGTTGCAGTTATTGATTGTTAGTTTGTGTTCTATATAAGTTCATGGGAGTTAGAGACAAACAGTTCCCTATTCATTTCATACAGTTTACAAAAGTTTCTCAATAATATTGAACTGATTTGCTGTAATACATCCTGGATCCAAACATCAAGAGGATCTACTCAAATAAGGCAAATTGAATATCTCTTCCTCACTGTGATCAAAATGCCTGCTACAACGTAAAGGAGAAAGGTCTATTTGGTTTACAGTTTCAGAAGTTTCAGTCTATGGTTAGTTGGGGATAAGTAGAAATATCATGGCAGATGCTTATGGTGGAGAAAGGATGCTCACTTCACAGCCAGAAAGCAGAAAGTAGGGAAAAAGCCAAGGAGTAAGGGTCCAGTAACCAGATACTGCCTCTAAGGTCAAGACTCCAAGACCTGCCAAACCGAACCCAAAATATTCTTGATTAACCTCCTATGGGCCTCTCCATCCAATCAAGGTAAAAATCAAGATGCATAGTCACAGAAATCATGCTCCTTAAAAGATCTGAGTAGACCATTAGCTCACAAAAACAGTGAAGAAAGCACTCAAAAGCTAAACAAAAGTGTTTCGCACATAGGATATAAAACCAGTGAAACCTCCAGTGCACTAGGGATGTGATTCTGAAACTATGGAGGAGCTGCTGAACAGTTTAGGGACAGATAAACTGTAGGCCTTTGGATTTAAGACAACGCTGGGTTCCCACAGCAGGAATCTAGTTGAGAAGAACAGCGTGATGTCTGTTCCCACGGTGTAAGAGTTGAGTGAAGAGTCTAGAAAAACAAATACATTCCACAGTTACAAACATTTGGATTTTTATAAAGTGTTTCAAATTCATATTGTGTTGTTTAGTTCATAAAAGATTAGAGACAGGTAATCTACTCAAAAAGTGATTTTTTCCTTTAGCCTATCAATTTTCTTGAATAATACTTTTGATAATTAAGTTGTTTAATGTATATGAATGTTATTCCTTCATTCATATAATATGAATGCAATAAATGTTGCCTGGATCTGAAGAAGTTAACGAGGACAGTAATCTTTTTTTAACGTCATTATGCAGAGATTTGTGGCATAGATGATCAAGACCTAGAAATGATTTTATGATGCTTCTGGAGATGGTGAACGAGCTCTACCCATTTAGATACTGAGAATACAACAACTCTGAAAGTCAGATAAGAATGTCATACAGCAAATGACAGAGCTAGGGCAACCTGGAATTTGGTCTAGGCCCCATTAACTAGTACTAATAATTCCTTCATTTTAAATATGATAGAATTTTAAAAGTTCCCAAAAGTTCTGCAGTTGTCTGCAACAAACTCTGCCCACCACTTTACAAGAATGCCTTGCCCAAGTCCATTTTCTTATCTCTTGCTGTTAGAAATCCTCCTGATTCATGATAGTCCCTTTCCCTCTTCAACAGATACTACCCAGAAAATATAATTGAATCTTTCAATGAGGAGTGAGAACCTTGCACTGCTCGAGGGGATAATATGGAGTTTCCAGGATCATAGTACAGTATTGTAGTTGTAAATAAAAAGATAAAGAAGATTGGTCTGTGTCTATTTTACCCCAGGTTAAACCTTGAACGTCATTCTTATGAAAAAAATTATACTGCTTATTTTTTGTGAATGTCTACTTTACTTAAATGACACACAGAAGAAACACAATCTTATTTAAATGAGAACTTATTTCATTCCACAAAGAGCTAATAATATAGCATATCTAGGACTAATAGTTTTTAGTAGAGAACGCACTTCAAATATACCCCTGGATTCTTTATCACAGGGGGATATCTCATGAAAATATTTCCTATGAACTGTGATGAAAAGGAAAACACTAAGGGAGTTGCTGGAGAGGTTTGATGAGCCTATTTACTACATGAATTGAGAAATGCCCATATCTTTCAGAAGGTGCAGGCACCTTTTTTCTTGTTTTCTGAAAATCTTTGATTCAGAATATGAAACTGCCAGGTCATGCTTCGCTTAGCTCAGCCCATTGTCTTTTGCATGTGACTTGATAATTGGAAAGCCCTTGATCTTTAATGACTACTCTAATGCCTTCATGCGCTTCCCACAGCTCCTCTGAGCCACACAGCCGTCCAGAAAGCAATAAATATAAGCAGCAGGACTATTTTAATAGAAATGCTTTGCTACAGTGGCTTTGTAGTGTGAACACATTTTTACTTGAAAAACTAGGCCATTCAGTAGGGTTGCATTTGCTTGCAAATGAATCTAGCATGCACAATATCTTTATAGTATAGAAGAACCAGGGCAAGGTGCTGCAATTAGTAAATAAAAGCCTAGAATCTTTGCTTTAGTGCTATGTAGCCATCGACATCTACCCATGGTCTTTCTGTCTATCTGCCAGCTGCACAGAAAGAGTGCAGGGGAACAGACTTAAAAACCTGCTTGCTTAACTTTAAGCTTCAGTCTTTACATCATCCCCTCCACAATCATTGTTTGCTGATAGCTGTGAACTTTATTAAATTATTTTCTTGGCTAAAGGATATTTTCTCACTTTGAAATTTTTCATACAGAGCTGTCTAACTGGCATCAACACAACTCACACATAACTGAGGCTCAGATCTCAGCCACCAACCCACTTACATAGAAGGTAATAAGTGTTAATTCTGTATCAGTTTTTAGCATCAGAAAAGGTGTCCCTATGCTGTGCTTAGACTTTTACTGAATAAATGTAATTCTATCTTTCTTTTACCTCTACTTCACTCATGCATTACAAATAGAACACATTTAGTTCGCATTCCTGGAATAAGGGCTATTTTATTAATGTTTTTATTTTCCCCAAGGTAGATCTGGGCCTACATTTCTCCCCAGTAGGCTCACAGTGAGCTTACACATGAAGCCAATCCTGTCTGCACTTGTACTCCCTGCTTCACAGGCATTAGGGTCTACGCTGATCACCTAGCTAGGAAGGTGGAAATCTGTCCCACTTTACAGTCTCTTCCCTGTGACTCAATGCATTAGCACAGTCAAGTGAGCTTGAAAGATCTGTTGTATCAGACATTGGCCCCACACACTCCTGCCCTCATAAGAGAGATGTCACGGTGGGTGACTTTCCACATTTCCCAGAGCAATCAAAAGTAATTAGAAGTTCTTATGTGCTATTGAAATTCTTGATTTTTCTGCTCTTCCCCACCTCATAAAATAGCAAAAGTGAGGGAAAGTGGCATGCATTACAGTTTTTAGCCCTCTATTCTTAGAGTATACTCAGTGCCTCTGTGAAAAATGTCTTGTGTCTGTTAACAGCCATTTACCCACCAAGAGCAGGCATGCATTGTAGAGTTAAAGTTATCCGAGCAGGAAAGGACTTTTCTTTCTTTTTTTTTTGGTATAATTTATTTTATTGTTTTTCATAATTTTATTGATAAACAAATAGCAATTAGACAGTTTCAAATCAAACCGCTAGGAC
>NDGN011398522.1:0-13177 GCA_002564285.1 Tympanoctomys barrerae | reverse complement strand
GAGAGAGAGAGAGAGAGAGAGAGAGAGAGGAAGAGGAAAAAGAACAGAAAATAAAAAAGAAAAGCAAGTCTCATCAGTATTTATCTGAAATAGCCACTAATTTGTTTGCCTTGCCTTCTTGTTGGTAATGTGCATTTTTTTAAATTTTCATTTTTGAAGAGAAGTTAAAAAATAGTGAAAAAATTAGAAATGATACAGAATTTCACTAAGCAAAATGATAGGAATTCAACATACTGCATCATATTGGCTTCAAATTAGTTGTTCAGATTATCAAATATAAGCCCATAAAATTGGTTAGGAAGTCATAAAAAATCTAAAAGGAGAGAAAAAATTTAAGTATTCATTATTCTTTTCAATAGACCAGCAGAAATCAGTAGTACAATGATCCAAGCTATTGTGTGTGTGTGTGTGTGTGTGTGTGTGTTTTTCCCTCCTTCTTTCTTTTCTCCTTTCCCTCATCCCAGGTGTTTCTTCCCTTTGAACAGTTCGTGTTTTTTTCCCCCTCACAGTATCCATTGTACCTTTCAGGCTTATTTACTCTTTCAGGTTCTTACACTAGGGAGACAATATATTTACACATGCAGGTCTAATTTATTTCACTTATGAGTATTGGTCTCACGGTGCATCCATTTACCTATAAAAGCCTAAAGTTTGTCTTTTTTTAATAGCTGAGTAATACTTCAATGTGCAAAAATACCACATCTTTTTATCCACTCCTCAGGTGATGGGCATTTGGGCCGTTTCCAAGATTTACCTATGACAAATTGTGCTGCTATAAACATGGGTGCAGATATATCCCTGTGGTATGATGTTTTCAGTTCTTCTGGAAAAATACCAGGAGGGGAATCGCTGGGTCCAATGGGACCTCCAATGCTAGCTTTCTGAGGATCCTCCACACTGATTTCCATCGTGGCATTTTCCTTGGTACTGACCTAGTGTGGCGGAGGGGAAATAAGAGGCTGCTGGGCCTCACAAATCGAAGTCTGTAATCAACTAGGTTCATCTTCTGGACAGCGACAATCTCTCACTCATCTGAAGGGCTACCAAATGACATCCAGAAGTTGTGATTTCTTTGCTGGATGCTCATGAGGATGGGGAAAAACTTTACATGGGATGAATAGAAAGAATTTAATCACAGATTTATCCCATTTTTAAAAAGAAGTTGGGGCTCCATAAACATGACAGTTCAGAAGATAAAGAGCGCAAATGTGTAGATGAGGGCTGGGCTAAGGGGGTGGGAGGACAGGACAGGACAGGACAGGACATCCTGCAGGGACTGACAGAGGACAGGGACTCAGAGAAGTCAAGATAACAGAGCAACAACGTTTTCAAACCCGTGAATGACAGGGGTGAATCCCACCAGGAGGCCCCAGGGCAAATGGAGAGTTCACCTACCCACTTCAGTAGCACATGTCACCAGCCACCTCACCATTTCCCGGCGTCGCCAATTTAAGGTGGACAGTGTCATTCGCATAACCTAGCAAGGCAGAAAAACAACATGCAAGATTATCCTAAGTCTATGGAAAAAGAAAACACTGAATTCCAAGGTCTAAAGCACGAGGCAGATCCTCTATAACCTGGAGGATGAAACGCACTTTATAGCACAGACATGTACATGCCCCCGGGTGGCCCTGGGTCACCCAGGAGAGAGTGGCCCACGGTCTACTCCTGGGCAAGGCGTGCAATCTCTTCTCATGTGAGAAACCAGAGAAGCAGCCAGAGCCCTGGACACATGCAGGCCTCTTCTTCTAGCCAGCTTTAGTATTCCACGGCTCCATTTGTGATGTTTCTTACGAATCCATTTAAACAAAAATTTTCCATGATAAAGAAGTATTTTAAAAACAACAATTTCATTAACTTCTTCAGTCTCTGGCTGTCACTTTTTGGTATTTCTGCCTGTGAGGGGAATCATCCCTGCCAAGCTCAGCAATCTGATTTTGTTTTTCTACTTTTTAATAGAAAGTCCCAAGATGAACTTACCTACCCTCTTCCTATTCTGCTCACTGTTTATGATTCAAAACATCTAGTGACAATACCCCAAAAGCCTCAGAAAGCCCTTGGGACTACTGGGAAGACGGATGGATACAGGGAGTAAATCTCACTGATCAGCCATATAACATTAATTTTTTTTTCTGCACCATGTTTTTAAGATGAGGCAAATGATAACAAAAGCCAAATCACAAGAATTTATTTTTTAAAAAAGAACATGTTTAAAAAGAAAATTTCAAATTATCATTTTATAGCTTAATGAAAGCAATCTCCTATAACCTCTACTCACACAGTACTGCATAGCACAGCGATATAGTTTCCAATGATGTAATTCTTTAAATTTTAGGAACATACTCACTACAAGGAACCTATAACTAGAAAACTAAATTATCTAATCATGGCACTCTATTCCCCATACTTTAGGGAATTAGAGTATAACAAAGTCTTCCATTGTTTTTTAGATGATAAAAATTAAAAATGCTAATAGAGCTTGATTTCATGAGAAAAGTAAAAACAAACTCTCCAGTTCCTGGCCTATACCATAATCTGTTCCAAAACTATAAAGAAGCGAACATCTATCTGTAGGACCAACCGAAAATGTTCTTAGTAGTCTGCTGTGCTGAAATCCGAAACTGGGCTCTGGGCCAGTCACTCCTTGTTTTACCTAATTTTCTCAGGGTTATGAAAAGGGAGCCAGAACTGCCAAACGCCACCCCTGGAAAGACCCGCGCTTCCTCTAAAACTTAACCCTCACAACTGAATCGCACAGCCTATCAGTGCTCCAGTCTCTTGACAGCGACAATTCCTCTCCATTCATTCAGAAGAGAAATAAGACTAAGGTTAAAATTTAGATTTTTTTAAAATTGAGAAACATAAAGAAGACCTCTACATGTACTGTGCCTATACTTCCAACAGTAGGCGCTTCACCAAAGCTAACCATAACTCTGAATCAACAGTACTCTCCTCAAGTCTAAGATCTGTATCCTGAAGGGTCACTTACATGCACTAAACCCAAGCCCAACCGGTTCTACGAAGCCCCTCTAATCAGCAGTCGTGTGCCCCGGGACAGCCCAGGAGCCATGTACCTGCAGGCCCAGCTCCAGGGACACTTTCAGAAGTGTGATGTCCGGCAAACTGTCCATGAGCGTTGCGATTTTAAATGCGTCCTGGGCAAGCTTGAAAATGTGTGATGAGGAGTGGATGTTTTTCTGGATAGATTCTAATACTGTTTCCAGCCTCCGAACATCTCCTGCGGTAAACAAGGGAAAACCCCAAGCAAAGCAGATCAAATATAAGCAAAGCAAAATAAACAAGCCCGCATGACACACACACACCCCCAAGGAGTGGGAGGGAACACGGAGAAAACAAAACCTAAGCACAAGTCACATGACGTCTCCACAGATGGCCCAGCTGTTACAACTAAGGGTCCACAGCTACTGCAACAGCTATGAGCCTCAGCTTGCCAGGAAGGTCCACTGAGCTCACCCTCACTGATTAAAGAATGCACACGACCAGAATCTACTCGCTCTACAAGTTTTTTCCTTATGTCTTCTTAATGAGTATTTCAAGGACAGAAAAAGTAACCGAAACTTTTGATGTTTTTAGAATCCCAACCACCTACCCTGCTTGGCATGGCAGCGAGGCTAAACCCGCCAGCAGGAAGTTTAATGGCAGCGGTAAATAAGGAAGCTGCAGGTGGAGGCGGGGAGCACCTGCACAATCCCAGCGCAAAACACCACGCTCGGATGCCAGAAAAGGACCCTTTGTAACTCACCTGACATCAATACTATTGTTCAGAATTGGGTTTTTTGTTCTTTTTTTTTAAAGAGGCTTTTTAAGAAAGCAAGCACACATATAAGCACGAGGACTCTGGATGCCCTGGTACCTTTGGCTGCAGTTAGCATGGTGGATGCCAGCTCACACTGCTGGGACTCGATGTGGCTTAAAGTGAACCAACGGGGATACCGGTTGGGAACGACTGACGCAATATGGTGTGGGCGGGTGAGGTCTCCCGTTGGAGCAGTAGATTCCAATACTAGTAACCTACAATAAGAAGACAAGGAAGGGGGCCATTAGCTCGCACTTGTACGTGACCGTGGCCTCAGGAATGGCTGGCAGAAAGCAGAGCAGTGGGCAGGCGCTGGAGGCCGCTGCTCAGGACCTGCCTGCTTCAGGAAGCGCCGGCGCGGTACCCTCTGCTGTCTGGAGCCCCAAGTCATCTTGGTAATGCTCATTATTGCAACCCAAGTGACTTCCTTTATTTATCATCACTCAGAAAACCGCAATGCGGGCCGGGAAGATAGCTCAGTAGAATAAGCGCTTGCCTGGCAAGCACAGGGTCCTGAGTTCAATCCCCAGTACCGCCAAAGAAAAGAAAGAAAACAAACTGCAACACTTGGGGAAATTCTGATATTTAACACTCAAGAACTATGAAACCCGTCATGAGGTTTGCTTGCTACTGTTGAATCTTATCACTCGTTAAAAAATAAAAATCAACAAAAACCAGTAAAAGATGGGTATTTAAGGTCGAGACAGCACAATCCGTGACCAGTAGGTAGCTCAGGTAAATAACCTTCACCTAGAAAGGAGAAGTTTTGTACAAATTCAGCATGATTTCTAATTTCAATCTATCTTAATAAGTCACAAAATGAACAGTTTTCAAAAACAAAGGGCACGCCTAGGGAGCTCTTCTAAATGTTAAGTGCCAAAGAGATCAGAAATAATTCTTTTACAATAATCCAAACACTGGCCCTCACCCAAGCGCATACTATCAGGGACTATGGACTAAGGCAGACACTGAGAGGTGGCAAGGGCTGGGGGGATGCTGGCCTCAGACCTCAGCTAGGTGCACCTCAGCTAGGTGCACCTGCTGTTCTACTTTCATCTACAGATAAAGAGATGATGGCCCCAGAAACGCTGGAAAGGCTGGCAATTAAATAGCAGTTTTTACAAAGCTGCTGCTTAGCTTATTTAAAAACTCTTAAGTGTCGTGGCAGATGGTGCCAGAGCCACTAGAGAGGGAAATGGTCACCATCCTGGGAAGATGGGAAGGTCAGGACTGCGGACCCCTTCTACAGCCTCCCTAGGGCGGCTCACGTGGGCTCACTACCTCCCTCCACAGAGGCCTGGGGCCGGGGTAGCTATGTAGTAGAAACTGATTCCCCTGCACTGTGCTGCTTCCCCCAAGAGGAAACTGCCACTTGGCAAGCACAGCAGACCGCCAGTAGATCCTGAGCACTCCTCAGAAAAGCAGGCTTTCTGCCTGCCAGCTGCCATTACATAAGCCAGAGCCACGCTGAGGCCTATGCTGGTTCTTCGCTCTAGTCTACCGGTGGTAGGAGCAACAGCATCTGGTGGCCTAACATTAACATCCTTCCCTTTAACACATAAGTAGAGCTTTTAGGATCAGAATAAGTACAGAGCATCTGTCTCCACAAGGCAACTTCTAGTTCTGCTTCCAAAAACGGGAATAGGATGTGTTTATTACAAAAATAGGCTCTAAAACACAAACTAAGCAGGCCTAAGCAATTTGGTGGGACTGTTGCTTTTATAAAATACTAATATTTGGTACTTTAAAAACAGACAGGAGTACTTAGAAGATTTCTCTAACAATTTACCATGATTTCATGTTGCCAGGGAAGTATGTCCAACCAAAGGATGGCAGCCATAAACCCTGACGCAGGGGCTGTGTCAGTACGCTACCTCCGTCAGTGTACGACAGACACAGGCGAGGCTGATCGGTACAAGCTACACTTAGGCTAATGGGGAACACAGGCAGTTTAGAGGCAAGGACTTGAGTTTTAATCCTATGCTGATTACAGATAAAGATTCTTTGAGGACAAGCTTCTTCCAGGGTGCTACTGTTCAAGATACTCGAGCTTCTGGATGTAAACAGGGCTGGTTTTTACATGGTTAACTATGATGTGTACAAGTACTTGCCAGGCCGGGGAGATGGCTCAGTGGAATAGGTGCTTGCCTGGCAAGCGCAAGGGCCCGAGTTCAATCCGCAGTTCCGCAAAAATAAATAAATGAATAAAACAGAGGTACTTGCCATTAGCAACAGGGGAGGGTTTTTTTAGAAATGAAAAGGTGAAAACAAAATGATGTGTTAAGGAAGGTATATAATCCCTGTTAGCCTTTACAATTTAGTAGGTTGTGTATGAGATTTAAAATTAATCTTAAACTCAGTTAAGAGTCCACCTTGAACAGATTCTGGATAAAAACCATTATTTGGTGAACTTGAAAAGTACGTGAACACAAGGAGGTGGGCAGCAGAGAATAACACATCCTATCGGTCCTTACGGAAGAGGGGCTGAGGAGGCAGCGGAAGCGGGTCCTCCCAGGGCCAGGCACGCCCCATCTTCCCGCGGCCTGCAGCCACTCCCGCAGGTTTCCCAGCTGACAAAGCAGCCTTGCTGCACTCCCGGTGAAGCATGGAATCCTGGCAGGCCCGGAAGGCCTCCCGCAATTATTATATTTGGTGAAGTATATCTGTTATTTACCATAGTTTCAGAAATTGAATTTGTTAAAACTGATCACTCAGGAAGGCTTCAACTGCTGTTGCCTTATGGTTAGAATAGAAGAAATGGCACTCTATTCTCAAATTCTAGCATGGGAGGAACTGGGGAAAAGCAAGGGTGAGCGCAAGTGTGATAGCAGTTAAGTGTACATTCTTCACTTTATTTTAAAACAAAGAACAACACATCACCTCCACAACAATCCAGAAAGCATCAGTACATCTCTAGCTTTGCTGCTACCCACAGAAATACGGATGGATGCGAAGCCCGTGGGCAGCCCCTGCCCAGCGGAAGCGCGGCCTGCCCCTGCCGGCTGGCCGGCCGGGAATACGTACCGCATTGCCCTCAGTGCAATTCTGTATGCCATTTCAGCATCGTGAGGTAGCAGAGAAGTGAAGAGATACTTGGCAAATGTGTGCATCGGAACGCTCTCCCGATGGATTATTTCGCCTAAACCGCTATATGGTCCAGCTGTGGAAGGAGAACATAAGTATTTTACATTCCTGAGAAGTGAGCCAATACTTCTTATAAAGTATATTCTAAAATTTTTATGTAAAGGTATAACATTTACAAGCTGATCTAGTTCCAAGTTCAACCTAAGTGATATGCAGAAAGGAATGAAACCCTTACGTCAAGCCTGGACATCATGGACAAGCCCTGCACTGTGCCTCGGCTAAGATGAGGACCACAGGACTAAGGGCCTCAAAGAAAGAAGTGTGCCTCTCTCTCTGTGCGTCACAAGTGAGCATGCGCACTTGTGAACTCCTAGAGGCCTCTGCAGTGCAACTGTGGAACCGGCTACAGGACTCTGTACTTTAGGCGCGTGGACATGCAGCTTCCAGAACAGCATGCTCTGCCTCATGGGAGAGGCGAGGGGACCTCGAACTATAGCATTCAATACAGACTTTCTATCCTCTTGCTTCTGATGAGCAGAAAGAGACACAAATTCCCAGTTACCCATTTGATACAATAAACAAAAGCAAAAAAAAAAAAAAAAAAAAAGGAATATAACTGGAAACCTACTATTTGGGGACCCACAAGAGGCCAATTTAAAACAAAATTCTATGTAAGCCATCAAAATTCATTCCGTAGCAGTTCTGACAGGCATGGTGGCAAGGCCAACTGTCCCGTGTGTCCCCTGAATGTAGCTCGGAGAGAGAAACAGACTTTTACGATAAATTCTGAAAGGAAACCGCAGCGGCCAGTTCCACTACTCTGTACTTAGGTACTTTGAAGCTCAGCTATTGTAAAGTGTCCGATAAATTCCATGTCACCTTTGGGTAACATCTCGTTGGTGGTTTCTAGAATTATGGACCCTGACACTGCCGCTCAGAGGATATAATAATATATTTGTTTTCTGTGAGAAAAGTCAGTCTGGCAAAGAGTTTAGAATGCAAGAAATGGTGACTTGCACTGGGTCTTGGGCAGGAACGGCACACATCCTAGGTGTTTTCACAAGAAGATCTTCTTAATACAATTTTTGGTTAGTATTTTAAAAGTATTTACTATTTAAGTACTTTGAAAAAAAATCACATAAACAACTTATTTTTCACCTAGACAAACTAACATCCACTGTAAGTTTTTAATTTTACCACATTTATTAATCATCTTAAGATATTTCAAAATGTTTTGGTAATCTGATATTCTTCAAAAGCAGACAGCTTTACACTTGAACCTTTAGTTTGTACAAGGCCACGGTATCTAAGTTACTGTCACTGTCTAAATGTGTGTGCCTCTCCCAAATATTAAGCTGAGGTCCAAACCCCAGTGTGACAGAGATTCTATGACAGTAATTAAAGTTAAGTGAAGTCCTGAGAGGAGGGCACAGATCCAGCAGGATGAGTGTAAGGAGACTCCAGCCGGCTCCCTCAGTGTCTCTGTCAGGAAGGACACAGGGAGAAGGCGCGCCTGTTTTCAGGCACGGCAGAGCACCTTCCTCAGCAGGAAACTGGCCAGCACCTTGACCTGGACTTCCTGGCCTGCAACACTGTGAGGAACAAATGCTGTCATTTACGCTGCCGGGCTGTGGTATTTTAATGCAGGCACAGCCAAGACACTAATTCTAGTTTAGTTAAGGAATAATCATGGGAAATTTGCAGTGTATCCATATTTTTCATTTCTCTTATATTTTTTTCAGTGTTTCCCTGGTAAGGCCTATAGTTACCTTGTTTGCACCATTAAAGGGAAGCTAGGATACATAATCACCACTTCTCTGTGATACCTCCTCACAAACCTTCCAGCCACATGTTAAAGAATTAGGTGTGGATTCACAACGGGAGTGAACGCTGGACTCAAGTGTGCTAAAAACAAAAAAACCTGACAACTGGCGCTACGCTCTCCAGAGGTGCTCTTCCAGAATATGCCAACCACCCATCCAACATTGTGGCCAAAAAAGACGAACACCAACGCAGTCACTGCTGCCTCTCTGCCAGTCTCCAGGCCCGCTAAGTCACCCCTGCAATTTGCACAGTATGAATGCTCCAAGAGCTTCGTGCTCCCGGGTAGCCTGCTCACGCAGGAAGATCTTCCCTTTTGGAGGGCAGGGAAGTGGTCCCTCAGCTTGCCACTAAAGCACCCCCCGGCCTTGCCCACCTACGCCAGGAGGGCCCTGCAGGGCCAGGAAAGGAGAGGAGGCCAAGAAGGTGAGCAGGGGCCACTGCTCAGGCAGAACAGTCAGAAAGAGGTTGGAGGAGAAGAATGGGCTAACTGAAGACAGGGACACGTTCAGAAATAGTCATGAGTCACAGCCGTGGAGACACACTTAGGGAAATGACAGACAGGCATCACACTCCCAACCCCGAAAGCCACACGTCCTCTTCCTGAACTTTAGTACAATGGAAATCAAGTCATTTAGTACAGCCAATGACGAGTATTACAAAAGTTTAATTATGTTGCTTAGATATAAAAAGAATTATATGGAAGGAAACTGAAATAAAAAAGGAAATAATCAACGTAATTCTTCAAGTTTGCCCAAATAGGCTTTTTATGTTTAGAAAAACAGCAAAATAAATTTTAGGCATTTCAAAAAGTGAAAATTAGAAATGCTGACCAAAATAAAAGCATGATATTAAGATGCTTTATCTCAAGATCACTCTCTAAGACATACAAATAGATAATGTATTTGAAGAAAATATTTTCTTTCAAATAGATCTTAAGCTTTGGACAAATAAAACAGGTTTTAAAATGTTACTTTCTCTGAAACCCTTCCCACATGTAACAAAAAAACACACTTTCTCAACCTGCCAATCAGACAGACACACATACACACACGTGCGTGCATAAGCGTGATAGCACATATGGACTTGAGAGAAAGCAGCAATTTTATCAATTAGACACCTCCTATCCTGCATAAAGATTAGGTTACTATACTGATTTCATTAACGTAAGTCAAAATTTTTTGGCCATTTAAATCATGACCTTCTAAAAAGAAAATGAGGAGTGAGCCTTTGAGATCTTCTCGAACTTTTTCCTTGGTGGATGCCTCACGAATCCTGTGAAATAATTTTAGCAAGGAAATTCACTCCTGAAGCCTTCAGTTCTCTGTTACATGTGAATATGACTTATAAAATAGAGTCAGGTAACAGCCAATAATGTGCAAGAGTGCTAACAAATTTCTACTTTGTATTGATGAAGCAAATAGGAACACAGCCACCAGTAACAATTCACTAGATATGAAAATCACATAGCTCAGGCATATAAGCTTGTGGCATAAAATGGGACTAACTTTGAGAAGGCCATCCCTCCATGACATTCTCAATCAAGTGATACAAATCTAAGCATCTGTATGTTTTTATTTGGAGACACCATTTTTTTAGACAGTGAACACATCTGACACATTGTACTCGTATCAAACCACACAACTGCCATATTACATGTGCTGACACAGTCCTCTCAGGGTACTAAGGATGGGCGCCTGAACCAAACTGGCCACGTGGAAAACATTCATCAAGCTACCTTCTAGTAGGAAGATCGCTTGCTTGCGAAAAATTTTCACCAGTGTGTCATCCAGTTCAATTTCCTGAAGCTTCGAAATGAGCTGCTCCTCGTTCCGGCAAACCTTCTCCTGGGTGTACAGCCCATCTGGCATGATCCGCTGCTGCCCCAGCCCGATCAGGGCGACCTCCACAGCCAGGGTCAAGTAGGACTCCCCTTCCTCTAAGAACTTGTGTGCAGGCAGATGCTGGTATTCCAGAGACTTGCTCTGTCCCATATTTTCTGCAAAATGCCACAGAAGAAATCAGAGCCAAACTACTTCTGTAGGTACTTTGAGAGGTACAAATATTTATTCCACTCAGGACTAGTGAATGAATTACTGACTTAATTCACAGAAAGCATGCATTTCAGGGTAAAGTGTATACTTTCCCAGTAGCTTTAGAAGTGACCGTGAAGCACTGAGGGGATGCTGTGGAAGAGATGATAATGAGTCACCAGCGAAAAATAACTATAAAGGAATGATACTAAAACCCTTAGTAGGGAAAACATTGTAATTAAACAATAGTAGAACTGAATGACAATAACTGTTCTTATACTTTAAAGATTGGCCTTTAAAGAATGGTTCCACACTTTACTCATATGATGAAATGTATAAAGAAAACAGCAGAGAACATAACAGCATACTCCAAGGTCAAGGGGCCTCTTGTTGCCGAGGCTGGCCCAGCCCGAGGGGACCACACCGGGCAGCGCTCGCCTTTGCTGCCTTTGTCCCTCTAGGGGATGATTCCTACTTCTCAGAGGGTCAGAGGGAAATCTCAGAATAGCATTTTGAAGGAATGTGTGATGTAAAACAGTTTGAAATGGCATTTGATACTTGTCTTAAAGTAGACTTAATCTATTTAAGTCACTCTGAATGCAAGACCAATTTAAAAAGCAACTAAATTTGCTAGTTCTAAATTCTATGGTGCCTATCTTTATTTTTTTAACCTCTATGTTGGAAAACAGACATAAATACAAGTAAATTCTTAAATGTAGACTCCCTCGTGATAGGAAAATAAAGGCTTTTAGGCCTTTTGCACACGCTGCCAGCTGTTATGCATGGCCACGCGATTTCCCTGTTCTCTTTCTGACCACCGGGCTGCGAACTCCGTGGCTGCCATCAGACACAATGTAAAGAAAAACGAAAACTAACACCACTCGAAGTGTAGAAAAGGAAAACAAGGGCAGGCGTTACCTGTAAAATCTGAAAAGCCAGGGAAGTTTTCATCCTCAGTGTGGCAGGCCTCCATGAGGCTACTGAAGAGAGTACCCACGGGGTCCAGGGGGTGTCCAACCCAGCCTTCCAGATTGGTGATGGAGGTGATGCTTTTGTGCAGGAGCTCTGCGCAGGAGGAGTGATTGAGAGACGGGACAGAAGGAAAAGCAAGGTGAGAGGCAGGGCAAGGCTCGCTGGCTGCTCAGTGAGAGCGCCCCGTGAAATTAGCTCTCAATGCAAATGGCCATGCCCTTTCATTACAAAAAAAAAAAAAAGTCAACCCATCAAAAGGTATCATGACCGCCAACTTGTGAACAATGATCAGCTCTACAAGTTCATCTTTAAATCAGTATCAATGGCACTAAATTCTCAGGACGGCTCCCAGAGAGTGATTTAATTCATGTGCTCAGTATGCTAAGTTGGTATCACTACTCACACCATTAAATCATGCTGTATGGGGAAAAATGAATTCCATATTTTCTTCTGAGAAGCTAGGGACAATGACCCCTGCTTCCTGCAGATGATAAAGAGGACCCCCAGGAACCATCAACTGAATGAATCAGGAAGTCATCCTCAGGTCTCTGTACTCACTGAATGGCCCAGGCCAGACTTGGGCTCTCACAGGAGTATCAGTGGATTACCCTTGCATTCCTTTCCTTTCTGTTTGCTTGTTTGATTGTTTGGGGGATTCCCTATATAATGTAGGCTGGCCTCAAACTCACTATGTGGGCCAGGCGGCCTGGAACTCATGGTGATTTTCCTGCTTCAGTTTCCTGAGTGCTGGGATTATAGGCATGTGCCATCGTGCCCCGCCCCATCATTTTAAAAAAAGTCTTCCTTACTATGGATCTGTTGCTAGTCATTTAGGAGAGGGTCTTTACAAGAGGTGAATACCAGCAAAAGACAGTATTCAGAGGAGACACAGCAGCTTTGGTTTTTTTCACATAATGTTAGTGCTTTCCAGTTAGAATGTTGAGGGAAAAGAAGCTGCAAGATTTTAAAGATCTACACTTCCACTGTTGTCTAGTAGTATTTACATCTGAAGGCCTACTAAAATAATAGCAGTTCTTAAGGGGAAATATACTAAAATGTATATGTACAAAAATTATAAAGAAATATTGACTTCTAAACAGCCGAAGAGTTGATCATGAATTCAACATTTCTTTAGATGTCTTCTGGTTTGAATTATTAACTATCACTATGTAAAAAATGAAAAATGGCTCAACACAATGTATAAAATGTATTTAATTTGGACTTTTGAGTCCTTGGAAAGATCTGTCTGTTTGATTACTATCACTGGCTTTTATATACATAACTGGCATGAAATAAACAAATATGAGCATCACTCTTGCAAAAGTCAAGTACTTATGTTTGTAAAAATAAAAATATGGGGGCTGGGGAGATAGTTCAGTAGAATAAGCGCCTGCCTGGCAAGCACAGGGTCCTGAGTTCAATCCCCGGTACCGCAAAAAAAATAAATAAA